>PVJN01015284.1:0-44714 GCA_004026805.1 Lasiurus borealis | reverse complement strand
CAGTTGTGGGCGGCCAGGCTGGCAGGGAGATATTAGGGGTGACCAGGCTGGCACAGGGGGCAGTGGGAATGAGCAGGCTGGTGGGGGAGGCACTAAAGGGAAACCAGTCAGGTGGAGGTGGAGCAGTTGAGGGTGACCAGGCTGGCGGGGTGGGGGAGAAGGGACAGTTGGGGGCAATCAGGCTGGCAGGGAAGCAGTAAGGGGTGACCAGGCAGGTGGAGGGGGGCGGGAGTTAGGGGCAATCAGGCAGGCAGGCAGGTGAGCAGTTATGAGCCAGCTGTCCCAAATTGTGAGAGGATGTCCTGGATTGAAGAGGGTCCAGGCTGGGCTGAGGGGACAACCTCCCCACGCCCCCTAGTGCATGAATTTCATACACCAGGACTCTAGTAATAATAATAAAAAGAAAATGGTGCCCACACATCAGAGTCAAACTGTTCCAGAAAACAAAGTTCCAGAGGGATAAAAGGCAGAAGAAAGATAAATATAAATAACTAGGAAAAATCAATACTTCCTTGAACTAAGTAAAAATTAAAATCTTGTAAAATTTATAAATTTCAATGATAAATGAGAGCAAAAAATAAACAAGGTTCCAGAAAACATCAACCTATTATATCCACATCTACCCAAACTTTACATTAGAGATAAACAACATTCTATTTTGTTTGAGCTATCAAATTTTATGGGGTCTCGTTATATAGCAGTCTAGCCTAGTTTCTAACTAATAAATATATAGAGAATTAAAATAATGAAACAAACCTAGATTTAATTAAATTTTATAATGAGAGAAGAAGAGAGAGAAGTGAGAAAGAATGAAAAAGAGAATACATACTCTCCTGTGATAGATACAAATGGTCATAAATTCTTTGCAGTAGCTCTGATCAAAGGTGAAGTAAATTTCTTCACTCCCTGAAACTGAGCTGGCTAGGACTTGCTTTGGCCAATAGGATACAATGCAAATGGCACACTATCTGAGGTTTGAGTTTAACTCTCAGCAGTCTTCCAGCTTTGTTTGACTCTCTTGCTACTGATAGCCCTACTATACAGTAAACTTTTAGGGATAGTCTTTTGTAAGATCAGACTGTAAAGAGGTCCTAACTGTCCTAGATGTCCCAGCTAGGACCCCATACATGTAAATAAAGCTATCTTAGACCACTCAACTCAAGCCTGCCCAAAGAGCACACTTATCCAGCCATTAAAAGAAATAATGAATATCTGATATTGTGTGTGGGGGGGAGGGGAGTGTATCTCCGTCATTGCTTTGTTTTTTTACTTTATTTTTTTTTATTGTTACTATTACTTATGCCCCCCCTCCAAATATCTGCTGTTTTAAATCATCAAGTTGTAATTTTTTAAGAAAAGTTAACTGGCATACAAAGCGATAGAAAATGTACATTACTTTATGTCATTAGAGCATTTACAAAAATTGTATTATTTCCACAAATGGTCACCAGTAATTTTATTCCATGCCACTTCTCCTCTTGAATATGGGCTAGCCTTATAACTTCTTTACAGAATGTTGTAAAAAACTTCAAGGACTTATGATCTCAGTTTGTAGCAAGCTTATTGTTTTTGTTTTTGCCTTCTTGGGTCCAGCCACCATGTAGAGAAGTTTGGGATAAGTTACTGCATGATGGGAAATCTGACAAGTGAGAAAAATTATCTTGGACTTTCCAACTCCAGCTGAGTTCCCACCTGAATGTATCAATAATAAATGGCATTAGCCAACATGACATCAAATAGAGATACTGCCCAGCTGAGTCAGCAAACCAAAGAATTGTGAGAAATGATGGCATTATTGTTTTTAAGCCACTAAATTTGGGGGTAGCTTGATATGAAGCAATAGAAATATTTGGAAGTGGGGTGGTGAAACAACAAAAACTTAAACCATGTGGCACTGGCTTTGGGTTCTTCAGGTGAGCAGAAGCTGAAAGTGTGGTGAAGACCACATTTAGTAAAGACCAGAAAAATAGCCAGAAGTCTACAGGTGAAGACTGGGAGAATGGCAGATAATCTGTTAGTGAAAGTTATAAAAGGCAGTGAGGTTAGAAAATTGAAGTGTGGAAAATACAGAAGGAATCTATCTCAGAATTATAGGCTTTTGCATAAAAGAAGGAACCCCAATAATATACATGGAAAATAGTTTGTAAGAGAAACACCATAATATGAGACTAAAATGGACAGAAACAATTCAAAAATGCACATCTTTTCTTATATCCATATGATTAAGCAGCTAATCACCCACTTGCTTGAAATATATTCTATTTTTCTAACAAATAATCTGAAAATCAACATTTAATAGAATTTTTAAAATTGTATCATTTTTATCTGGGCTGCTAGTGTATATGGCATCTTTGATGAATTAGAAAAAAGGAGCCTTCTTTCAAGCAAATGCAGCCCTATGCTAGGATGTGCAGTTGGCAAGTAAACCATGGGTTGGATTTCAACACCCATTTTTGTCTTGCCCTCCCCCCCCCTTGTTCAAGGTACAATTTATACAACATAAAGATAGCCTAGGATCCAAATGGATTGTTTTATCTACATATTTTAAATGTTACAGGTAAACAAAAGAACTAGTTAATTTAAAAACTAAAAGACAGTTTTATATGTCTTATTAAGCACTTCATAAGCATTAAATTACTTAGGCAGATAGATAACAATGCCAACTGATTCTATTATCCATGCTTGCTAGAGGAAGCAAAACAATATATTCTCACATGTTGCAAATTCAGAGCAGGTCTCCATGCTTGCAGTTCAGATTTCTCTATTACTTTGTTCTCTAACACTAAGCAAGTCACTTTTTAAAACTTTTATTGATCTCTGTAAAATGGCCTAAACTAGTAATGATTTATAAAGGAGTTTTGGAGGAGAGAGAAAGTCTCTTAAAACTCTCATTAAATTCATAGACATTCATCAAAAAAAATTATATTAGTAGAAAGTTTTGACTTTAAATTCATAAAAAAATAATTTGACATTCACTAGCTGCTATAGACCAAATGTTTATGTCCCTCCAAAAAAATTTTTCATAAATTGAAACCTAATACCTAATGTGATGGTATATACAGATGAAGACTTTAGTAGATGATTAGGTCATGAGGGTAGAGCCCTTACTAAAGGGATTAGCAACCTTCTTAAAGAGACTTCAGAGAGTTGCTTTGCCTTTCTTCTATGTGAAGATGGTGCTTTAATCTTGGATTTGTGAGTCACTAGAAATGTGAGAAATAAATGTTTGTTAATTAAGCCACCCAGTCTATGTTATTTTGTTACCTATTATGGTCTTAATGTTTGTGTCCTAAAATAAATTCATATATTGAAATCTTAATGCCTAGTGTGATAGTATTACAAAGTGGGACCTTTGAGAGATAATTAGTTCAGGAGAGCAGAGCCCTTATGAATGAGATTAATTTCCTTATAAAAGAGGTTTGAGAGACTTCCCCTGCCTTTTCTGTCATACAGAAATAGAATGAGAAGTCTTCAACCAAGAAGAGGCTCTTACCCCACCATGCTGGCACTCTGATCTCAAACTTTCAGCCCCTAGAACTGTTGGAAATAAATTTATCTTGCCTATAAATTATCTAGTCTCTAATATTTTGTTAGAATAGTATGAATAGACTAAGGACAGCATGGGTGGACCAAGGGAGTATTATGCTAAGTGAAATAAGCCAGTCACATGATCTTCCTCATATGTGGAATCTAATGAACAAAATAAACTAATGAACAAAAATAGATCCAGAGGCATAGAAGCATGGAACAGGCTGTCAAAACTCAGAGAAAAGGCAGAGGAGGTTGGGTGGGAAGAAATCAAACTAATGAACTTGTATACATAACCCATGGACACAGGTTAGTGAAGGCCTGGAGTGGGTGCTATAAAAATAAGAAATAGGAAGTAGAAAAGAAACACAGCCATAAAGAATAAAAATGGCAATAAACAAATATCTATCAATCATAACCTTAAATATAAATAGATTAACCCTCCAATCAAAACATAAGGTAGCTGAGTAAATAAGAAAACATGACCCATATATCTGTTGACTACAAGAGGCCTACCTCAAAATAAAGGACTCATACAGACTGATAGTAAAGGGATGAGAAAATATTTTTCTGATGAATGAAAATGAAAAAAGAGCTGGGGAAGCAATACTTAAATCTGACAAATTAGACCTGAGAGTGAATGCATAAGAGGAGATAAGAAATACTAAATACTTCATAACACTAAAAAGAGCAATTCAACAATAAGATATAACTTCGGTAAACATATATGCACCAACAAAGGAGCACTCAAATACATAAAAAAAAAAAAAAACTTCTAGAAGATATCAAGGGAAAGATCAATGACAATGCAGTCATAATAGAGGACTTTAATATCCCATTGACACCATTGGATAAATCCTCTAAATGAAAAATCAGCAAAGAAACACCAATCCTAAATGATTCACTAGATAACATAGACTTAATTAACATCTTCAGAACATTTCACTCCAAAGCTACAAAATATACATTCTTCTCAAAGATAGGGACATTTTCAAAGATAGCCCACATATTGGGACACAGGCAAAGTCTCTTCAGATTCAAGAAGATTGAAAACATATCAAACACCGTCTCAGATAACAATACCATAAAATAAGAAATCAACTATAATTAAAACAATGAAAAGAAATCAAACACTTGGAGGCTAAATAGAATGCTATTAAACAATAATTGGGTTACCAAAGAGATCAAAGAAGAAATAAAAAGAATCCTGGTAAAAATGACAATGAAAACACAACAATCCAAAACTTATGGGATACAGTGAAAGAATACTTCAGAGGGAATTCATAGCTCTACAGGCCTGCCTCAAAAAATAAAAAAATAGCCGAGACCGGTTTGGCTCAGTGGATAGAGTGTTGGCCTGTGAACTGAAAGTTCCCAGGTTCAATTCCTGTCAAGAGCATGTACCTTGGTTGCGGGCACATTCCCAGTAGTGGGTGTGCAGGAGGCAGCTGATTGATGTCTCTCTCTCATCGATGTTTCTAACTCTCTATCCATCTCCCTTCCTCTCTGTAAAAAAATCAATAAAAATATATTTAAATAAATAAATAAATAAAATTAAAAATTGTAATAAACTATCTACTCTGTAACTCAGAAAATGATGAAAATAACAACAAGAAAATCCCATGTAAACAGAAGGAAATAATAAATATCCGAATGGAAATAAATGATATAGAGACAAAAATTTTAAAAAATTAAAAAGATCAATAAAACCAAGAGCTTATTTTTGAAAAGATAAACCTCTCCCGAGGCTCACCAAGAAGCAAAGAGAGAGGATCCAAATAAACAAAATAAAAAATGAAAGAGGAGAATATCAACCAACCCCACAGAAATATAAAATTTTATGAAAAAATATTGCAAACAACTCTATTCCAACAAAATGGACAACATAGTTGAAATGGACATATTCTTAGAAAAATACAAGTTCCCAATACTGAATCAAGAAGAATAAAATACCTGAATAGGCTGATAACTATTGAGGAAATTGAAACAGTAATCAAAACTCTTTCAGCAAACAAAATCCCTAGTTCAGATGGTTTTACAAAGAAGTTCTAACAAGCATTCAAGAAAAACTGAAACCTATCCTCCTTAGATTACTTCAAAAAATTGAAGAGAAGGCACACTTCCAAGCTCTTTCTATGAAGACAGCATTACCCTAACTCCAAAACCACATAAAGACACCACAAATAAAAGAGAACTACAGGTCAATATTCTTGATATACAAAGATGATAAAATCTTCAACAAAATTTTAGCAAATCAGATCCAGCATTACATTAGAAACATCATACACCATAACCATGTGGAATGTATTCTGGGGATGCAAGGATGGTACAATATCCGAAAACCAATAAATATGATACATCACATAAACAAATGAGAGACAAAAATCACATACCCATATCAATCAATACAGAAAAAGCATTTGACAAAATCCAACATCCTTTCTTGATAAAAATAATCAGGAAAGTGGGAACAGAGTGATCATATCTAATTACAATAAAAGCTTTATATGACAAACCCACAGCTGACATCATACTCAATGGGCAAAAACTAAATCCATTTCCCCTAAGAACAGGAATAATATAAGGAAGCCCACTTTCACCACTCCTGTTCAATATAGTACTGGAAGTGCTAACCATAGCGATCAGACCAAAAATATAAATAAATAAAAGAAATAAAAGGCATCCAATTTGGAAAAGAAGTAAAACTGTCATTATTCCTAGATGACATAATACTGTACATAGAAAACCCTAAATACACCATCAAAAAACTACTAGACTTAATTATTGAATTCATCAATATAGCAGGGTACAAAATTAACACCCAGAAATTTATGTTTTTTATACACCAATTATGAACACAGAGAATGAGAAACTACAAACACAATCCCATTTACTATTGCACCAAAAAACTTAAGATACCTATGACGTAAAAAACCTGTACTCAGAAAACAATAGGACATTGAAAAAACAGATAGAAGAAGGCATAAACAAATGGAAGAATGTGTACATGAATTGATAGAATTAACATCATTAAAACGTCCATACTACCCAAAGTAATTTATAGATTCAATGTAATCCCCAATAAATACCAATGGCAAATTTCACAGATCAAGAATACTGAACTCTCCAAAAATTCATTTGGAATAAAAAAGGCACTGAGTAGCCATAGCAATCCTGAGAAAAAAAAGTACAGAAAAAAGACCTTGAGTAGCCATAGCAATCCTGAGAAAAAAAATCACAATACCAGATATCAAGCTATATTACCAAGCCATGGTTCTCAAAACTGCCTGATACTGGAACAAGAACAGATATATTGACCAATGGAACAGAACAGACAACCCAGAAATAGACCCAAGCCATTATTTTCAATTAATATTTGACAAATGAGGCAAGAGTATAAACTGGAGTCAAGACAGTCTCTTCAATAAATGGTGCTGGGAAAATTGGTCAGATACGGGCAAAAAATGAAACTAGATCACCATCTTACACCATATTAAAAAAAAAAATCTCAAAATGGATAAAGCAGTGGTTGGCAAACTTATTAGTCAACAGAGTCAAATATCAAGTACAACGATTGAAATTTCTTTTGAGAGCCAAATTTTTTTAACTTAAACTTCTTCTAATGCCACTTCTTCAAAATAGACTCGCCTGAGCCATGGTATTTTGTGGAAGAGCCACACTCAAGCGGGCAAAGAGCCTCATGTGGCTCACGAGCCACAGTTTGCCAACCACCGGGTTAAAGGACTTAAATATAAAGCAGGAAACCATGAAAATCTTGGAAGATTCCATAGGCAGCAAAATATCAGACATATGTCATAGCAATATCTTTACCGATACAGCTCTTAAGGCAATGGAAACTAAAGAGTAAATAAACAAATGGGACTACATCAAAATAAAAAGCTTTTACAAAGCAAAAGAAACCAACAACAAAACAACAAGAAAGCTCCCTGCATGGGAGAACGTATTTGCCAATGCTATTTCAACTTTTTTTAAGTTGTATGAGTTCCCAATATTTACAGGGAACTCATACAACTTAACAAAAGGAAAATAAACAATCTAGTCAAAAATGGGCAAGAGATCTAAATAGACACTTTCTAAAAGAGGACATAGAGAAGGCCAAGAGACATATGAAAACATGCTCAGTCGCTAATTATCAGAGAGATGCAAATCAAAACAGCAATGAGGTGCCATCTCACACCTATCAGAATGGCTATCATCAACAAATCAACAAATAAGTGATGGGAAGGATATGGAGAAAAAAGAAACCCTCATGCACTGCTGGTGGAAATGCAGATGGTACATCCACTGTGAAAAACAGTATGGCATTTCCTTAAAAAGTTAAAAATGGAACTCCCATTTCTAGTCATCCCAGTTCTAGGACTATATCCCAAGAAACCAGATACACCAATCAGAAAGGATATATACACCTCTATGTTCATAGCAGCACAATTTACAATAGTTAAGATTTGAAACCAGCCTAAGTGCCCATCAGCAGATGAGTGCATTAAAAAACTGTGGTACATCTCTACAATGGAATACTGTGCCGCTATAAAAAAGAAGGAACTTTTACCATTTGCAACAGCATGGATGGAACTGGAGACATTATGCTAAACAAGCCAGTCAGAAAAAGATAAATATCACATGATCTCACTCATAATGGGATATAATGATCAACATAAACTAATGAACAAAAGTAGATCTAGAGAAAAGGTTCAGGGGAGGAGGGTATTAGAGATCAACCAAAGGACTTGTATGCATGCATATTAGCATAACCAGTTGGGGAAAAAGGATACATATATAATACTTTTAGCAATCGATCTATTGCCCCAAAGAGGGAGGCCCAGGCCACCCTCTGCATGGCGGAGCCCAGCCAGGTGGACAGGGCCTCCATCTGTGGGATTACTGATCATGAAGCCCTGCAACCAATCATCCCACAGAGGGAGTCCCAGGCCTGCCAAGCTATTGCACCCCATGCCTGTTGTCCACAGAAGAAGGTGACCAGTGGCAGGGAATGGGGGACAGTGCCTCACAGATGTCCAGCAGTGGCAGTGGCGGTACCAGAAGCTGGTAAAGGAAAGCCCAATTGGCCCTGATCACCGGCCAGGCCTAGAGACCATACCCTAAGGATCCCAGGGGACAGGCCTGGCTGAGGGACAACTCTCCCCAACCCCTATGCATTAATTTCATGCACTGGGCCTGTAGTTAATGAATATTTTCTTAGGTCCAGAAAAAAGGGACTTGTCCAATGCCAGTAACTAGTAAGTCCCTGTTGACTACCAATATGATATTCTTTCCTTCATAATATGGCCTGTGGTTAAGTAAACCATAATTTTCATAACCTTAACAATAAACATGCTTAGATTTACATTTTATTTGTGAAACTGAGAAGAATCAATCAACAAGAAAGAATATCTTACAGATAGATAGACTCACTTATATTCATATGCATACTAATATTATCTATCTATATATATAATTATTAGAGCACTTATTTATCAAATTTAGAGTCATAAAGAGAGTGTATTACCTGGGCTTTAAGGAACTCTTCTACTTTAAGCTCTTTGGCTGGAGACTTCTTTCTGTAATTAAAAAATGTTTTAAAATATATCATGATATTTTTAGTTACACAGCTAATTTTAAATGTTTAAACCCTTTATAAAATGAAAATCTTCAAAAGAAATTTATGTACTTTTAAAAGCCATAAAATCCACATAGATTAAATTATATGTAATTAAATAACATTTCTCAAACTAACTTCTCATTGCTATGGTCAAAATATGGAAAGATGAGATAGAGCAAGGAACTTCAAAGTACATTGGTCCATTTTTTCCCCCTTCTGGTTATCTTTTCTTTGCTAAGTCAAAGATCAAAGTCATTCGTCCAATGAATTTCTTTATAGATTTTTTAGAGCTATATAAACATGAAATTCATAATTTCTTTTTAAACTATATATTTATATTAGGGTTTGAGCAATCCAATTTAAATGCAAAAGTTTTTTTATTTTACTAAAGAAGTTATTTATTTAATAAAACCATTTTATAAAATCCATATACATTAAAATATAGGTAATTGCTTTTATAAAATAAGTACAATGAAGAAGTTCTATAAAGCCCTGGCTGGTGGCTCAGGTGGATGGAGTATCTTCCCAAATACCAAAAGGTTGTGGGTTTTATCCCCAGTCAGGGCATGTATGGGAGGCAACTGGTTGATGTTTCACTCTCACATTAATGTTTCTTTCTATCTCTCCCCATTTCTCCGGTCCTCTCTCTTTAAAATCAATTTTAAAATATATCCTCGAGTGAGAATTTTAAAAAAAGAAAAACAAAAATTTAAATTAAAAATAAAAAGCATAGGCCAGACTAGGAAGTTAATGTACAAATTACAAATTATTAGCTAACTCATTGAGGACACAATGTAAAATCTTTTCCCTAAAATTATTTACAAATTTAATTCTGCCTGCCTGTTCCTAAATGTCTTGTGGTTTTTTCTCCTCCTCTTTAGTTTATGCTTCCTTTCTCAGCTCTCTCCCACAATCACATCCTGACTTGCTTATAAAACTATATATAGTAATGCATCATTAACAATAAGGATACATTCTGAAAAACACATTGTTAGGTTTTTTTATTATTGTACAAATATCAGAGAGTACACACTGACACAAACATAGATGGTAAAGCAAACTACACACCTAGGCCTGTTGCTCCTGGGCTACAAAATTGTACAGCATGTTACTGTGCTGACTACTGTACACACTTGTAACATAATGGTACTTTGTAACTAAATATATATAAATATAGAAAAAGTAGAGTAAAAATATAGTATAAAAATATACAATTGTACACCTGTGGAGCACTGATCGTAAATGTAGCTTGAGAACTGGGTAAGTGAGTGAACGGTTATTGAACATGAGGCCTAGAACATTACTATACAATACTGTAGATTTTATAAACACTATACTTCTGCTACATGAAACTTATAAATAACATGAGATTAAATAATGCACAAGAGAAAATTATGCAATTAAGAGACACAGTAACATAAATATATATGAGCATAACATGACATATTGTTTTACAGTAAACACTTTTTAAGTAGAAAGAGTACACTCTGAAATAACAATAAAAATTGTAAATTCATAAACCAGTAATATGGAAATTTATTATCATTATCAAGTACTAGAAGCTTTGTGCATGAAAATTCAGGCACAGGTGGGGGGTCCTTCAGCCTGGCCTGACCCCTCCCAAAGTCTGGGAGCCTTTAGGGGCAGGAGGTGACCCAGTGATCAGGAGAAGGCAATGCCCCATCACACCTCTGCTGCTGCCACTGCTGGCAGCACAAGCCTCAGCCAGTCCTGCTTACCTGAACCTTGGATGGCCATGGACAGCTGGGCAGATGACTGCGGGGCTTGCCTGCACCTCAGGCCAGCCCTGGATAGCTGGGTGGCTGAGGGGACTGGGAAACTCCAGAGACAAGCACATGGAACAGTTGGGCCTGCCTGGGGGTGAGCCCAGCCTTGCTGCACACCTGCCACCCCAGTGGGGCTGAGGGAACTGGGTGCCGCCATCTTGTTGCTGTGGGTGCTGCCATATTTGATGGTGGGGCAGGCAATTAGCATATCCCTACTTATTGACTATGGGTGCCACCATCTTTGTGACAGTGTAAGAGTCAATTAGTATATTCCCTCTTTATTAGATAGGATGATGTACTGTACAAAGTTGTATATGCTATATTTTCATACAATTGGCAGTGCTGTAGGTTTGTTACACCAGCATCACCTCATTCAGAGTAATGTGATGTGCTATGACATTACATCTACAATGTCACCAGGTGATAGAAATTTTTCAGCTCCATTAAAATATTTTGAGATCACTATTGTCCATGTCATCTGTTGTTAACCAATATGTTATTGTAATATGGCTCATGACTATATGTGCTAATGTTATTTTTAAGAAACCGATTAATAAGTTATGTTTATATTACCTCAAACTGTACAAAACAAAAATGTAAATTATTAAAGAAACAAAACTTTAGCATGTGTCTCTATGTCTTACCCTTCTGAATCTTCAGATTTTTCTTTAGCTTTTTTCTTCTCCATTTTCACAGTTTTCTTTGTTCGATCATATATCATTGGCTTTGTTGTCTGTGTAATTTTATATAAGCCATAAAAGTTAATGAGACAATAAATTATAAGGAAATATATGATAATAAACATTAATATTTCCATTTTACTTTGAGAATCACTATGCTATTTTCACGGAAATTATCTCAATAAAAGGAAAAAATTAATGATACATTCAGAATGTTTATTATAGTGCTTTACATATATAACTTGTATATGTTAACATATAAAAATAATTAAATTCTCCTGATAAATTATAGTCAGTTCTTCTATAATATGGCATACTTTCATGAAAATCACTTCGCTTTGAAAAATCATGCAATATAAATTGCAGGATGTATGGGGAAATAAGGTTAGGTCAGTGATACAATTTTTAAAATAGCAACCTAATAGAAATATAAATACAGTTTTATACAGTTAAATAACTACAAAACATGTACTATGAAAAATTGTAGCTCTTAATCTTTAAAATGACATGAAGTTAGTTTGTAGAAATGAGTATTGAATAGGTTGCAACTTGTGAATCTTTATGCAATGCTTGAAGATTGGTTACCTGAAACTGAATGAAAAGTCATAATACCAGATATGAGCTAGTGTGGTACATTATATATATGGTGAACTAAGGTAGCTTACAGACACTCTTTTCTGCCTTTATCTTTACTTTTTGGAGATAAAATGAGCATAAAGCAAATGTAAAATTCACAGTATGCTCAAATTGTTCAACTGTGTTCAAATTTGTACTTAAAACAAATATTATGGCACTACTGACTACATGTTTTAAAAGTATCTTGAGCCTCTACATAGTACCAGATTATTTTATTCAAGAAAGTAGAGAAAAATTAAATAATTAGATTACTGAAAATTTTAGATGTGTTTAATAAAGAAGACTTATTAAAGTCTTAGGTGCTTATTTACTGTTTCAGCCCACAAATTCCAACAGATACCAAATTCACAACAATGGAAAAGTTCTCACAAATTAAATACAAAGTATAACAATTTCTCATAAATATGAAAATTAAACATAATAAATTCTTAATGAAAATTGTTAAGGCCCCCAAATAATATTTTCTAATTTAAATATAAATCTTTGGATATACTCAGTATTCAGAAAAGCCTAATACATATTGTCTATCAAAATGCTAAAGTAATGAAAGGGAAAAAAGACTAAAAAATAATGAACAGATAATGAGTGAGCTGTACGACAATTTCAAGTGAACTAATGTGCTTATAATTGTAAATCATGATGAAGAGAAGGGGTAAGGAAAAAATAAGTATTTAAAGAAATAATGTCTTGTTTCTTTAAAAATTTGAGGTAAACTATATATATGCACAAAGCCACAATAATATCAAAAAAAAACTATTTCAAGGTATCTATACTAATAAAGGGTAGTATGTAAATTGATCAGAACACCTTCACAGTTAATGACAAACAGCAGGCTGCGTAGGAAGACCAGGCTTGCAGGGGAGTTAGTGAGGGACTACCAAACAACTGAACAGGAGGCTGTGTAGGGAGACCAGGCTGGCAGGTGGGGGCAGTGAAGGGTGACCAGGCAAGCAGGTAGAGGTGGTTGGGGTGATCAGGCTGGCAGGCAGGTAAGCAGTTAGGAGCCAATGGATCTGGATTGTGAGAGAGATGCCCTACTGCCAGGTTAGGCCCAATTCCTATCAGATATCCATCAAGGGGTCCCAGATTGGACAGGGTAAAGGTTGGGCTGAAATGATCCCCCCTTCCACCCCTACATGAATTTGTGCATTGAGGCTCTAATATCATAATAAAGTTATTTAAAATCAGCAGTAAAATCTTAAAAGAATACTGAGGAGAGAAGCAGATTACATACGAGAATAAGGAGGATAGAAGATTTCTTCTTATCAGAAACAATGCAAGTAGCCCTCACCAGTTTGCCTCAGTGGATAGAGTCTCAGCCTAAGGACCAAAGGGTCTTGATTCTATTCCAGTCAAGGGCACATTACTTGGTTGCAAGCTCCTCCCAGAGGCATGTGCAGGAGACAACAATTAATGTGTTTCTCTCACATTGATATTTCTATCTGTCTTTCCCACTCTCTTCCACTCATCGTAAAAATTAATGGAAAAATATACTTGGGTAAGGAAAGAGAGAAAGAGAGAGAGAGAGATGAGAGAGAGAGAGAGAGAGAGAGAAAGAGAGAGAGAGAGAGAGAGAGGAGGAGGGAGGAGGGGAGAGGGAGAAGAGAGGGAGAGAGGAGGGAGGGAGGGAGGGAAGGAAGGGAGGGAAAAATCTTTAAAGTACTGGAAGAAAAACATCAGCCTGTAATTCATTATCCAAAAGAAATATTTTTCAAAATTGAAGGCATAAAATTTATTTGTTTTTTTAGAAATCAAAGAATTGAATGTATACATCACTAGCAAAACTGCACAATCAAAAAGAAAATGATAAAAGAATCCTTTAAGCAGAAAAAAAATGGTATCAGACATAAATAATACATAAATTAAAGATGAGCACCAGAAACCATAATTTATGAGTAAATATAAAGACTGTTTTTCTTATTATTTAAATCTCATTAAAAGGGCTTGTGCTTGGGGGTGGGGATGGCAGGAGAAAGGTCTATAAGGGGAAAGGAGACTCATGTAATACTTTAAAGAATAAAGAATTTTTTAGAAAAGGTAATAGTTTACAAAAAACTAATAACAATGTGTTGTGAAATTTATATTATATGTAGTAAGCCATATAAATATTAGTGGAAAGGTTTATTTGCATTCTTGAGTAGGCCCTGAGCATTCCTAGTGGTAGGCTGAATTTAGATATAGGGCAGATGCTGTTGGCAAGTTTCTATCTTTTACCTGGGTCCCCATCTAATCTGGGCCCAGTCTCTGCCTGTTACCTGAGTCCTGATCTGTGCTGAACGTGGGAAGCAAAGTAGCCAGGGGGGCAGGAAACCTCCCTCAGAAGGGGTGAGGGTTCAGGCCCCTGCAAGGTTGTGGGGAGATGAAGGTCTGTGCCCTACCTCTGTTGATCCCCAACTTCTCTCCTAATGACCCCTCTGTGATTGTGCCTGTCTTAGGTTGTTCCTTCCCCGAGGAATCTTACCTGTCTCTGGCTAACCAGCCATCTTCCTGGGCTAAGCAGGTTGTTGTGAGGTTCAGTTCTGTCTCCATGGTAGCCTATGCCTCCATGGCTTCCACGCCTAGCACCTGCCTTGGGATCCTTTCGCCTGCTGGTGGGGCCCTGGCACTGATCACATTTCTCAGGGAATTCAGGTTCCTTCTCCAGGGAGTGCCCAGCTCACACCATTTGGCGAGAGGCAGATCCATTATACCAGCCACCTCAAGGCTTCAACCTCAGCGTAAATAGAAAGCTCATGCTATAACTGAGGGCAAGTGGATTGTGAGAAGAGGGTCCCACTTGGCAAAAGAGGTAAGAGAGGCCAGTACAGAATGCTCAAGTCCGTTCACAGTGCCTTAATTCTGTCTGAAAGGGATTAAATCCTTTCATGTCCTTTTTTAAATTGCTGCTAAACATTCAAAGAATTAATTTGTAATTTTGTTTGGGAAAGGAAGGAGAAAATGGCGGCGAAGTAGACGGATGCATCTAGAGCTTTGTCCCTGAGCAGAGGGAGAGAGAGCGGCTGAGAGTCACACTGGGAATCAGTTATCCTCCAGGAGCAGGTGGGGGACTGCTGAACGGGGCTCTCCCAGCCAGGCAGCCCCACTGCCACGGTGCCGGAGCCACCAGAGTGAACTCGGAGACCGCACCATCTTGCAGAGGGAGGTGGATGTCTGTGGCAGTCTGAAGCCAGCTGCTGGGGCACCCATCCAGCAGCCGGGGACCCGGGTTCCCAGAACTCCGCTCTACAATTGGCACAGACACGCTGCGGAATCAGAGATCCACAGAGCACACGGAAAGGTCAGATTTCGCCTGGGATAAGAGGGAGGTGGATGTCTTCGGAGGTCTGAAAGCTGCAGCTGGCAGAGGCACCCACGGATCAGCCAGGGACCCAGAGCACGGCTCTCCAGGCGGCACGGACAAGCAGGCGGCGGATTCAGAGATCCACACAGCGCACGGAAAGGTCGGATTTTGCCTGGGATAGGGTGAGGTCTCCTACCCCCGCAGGGCAGAGAAGCACACGCTGTGAGAGCCGGGCTTTGGGAAAGCTTCCTCTGGAGAAGTCCGAGGAGGTGGGCAGGGCATAATCCCTGAGTATGGAGGCAGACACTCCAAGCTGTTGACAGAAGGGAGCTCTGGAAAATGACTCGTTTTATTCTGGGGCAGAGGGACAGCCTGGGAGTTATTACAGTGTCCTGGCTGCAAAATCCCCACAAACTGGCTTTGAGAACCACAGAGTAGGAGGATCTGAGCACAGCCTAGAGAGGTCCTGTGCTTTGTCTCAGAGATCAATTCCGAAACACTGCCACCCATGTGGATGACACACAAATTGACTCTAGCATAACCAAAAAAGAATAAGAAGATTAAAACACCAACAGGGGAACACAGGGAATTGCAATACCTTCCCTAACAGTAGACAGGAGTGCCAAGCAGAATAATAGTGGAAGTGAATGACCATTCTATTTTTTTTCTTTTTCCCTTTTTCTTATTTTTTCAACTTTTATTTTTTTCATTTTTACATATTTTAATTAAAGGACTATTTTTTTTCTTTCTGCCTCAATTGATTTCACCTTTTTAATTATTACATTTTTGTTTTAAACTAGTATTATTAATTAGTACTAGTACTTTACCTTTTTGGAAAAAAAACAAGTGTCATTTTGTTTTCTCTTTATTTTATTTCGGGATTAGAGTTCTACATTCTATTTTCATCTTTCCTTTAGCATAATTTTACTCCAACTCAACTCTCCTTTCCTCCTAACTTTCCCCATTTTGTTGTCTTGTTTCTCTTTCCCTTTTCCAACTTTAGATTCCCCCTATTCTTTCTCTTTACTTGGTTAAAATTTCACCCCATTTATATATCTAATTTCAAATCCTCTACTACAAGTCCATACAAACCTCTCTCTTCTTATCTTCACTAACCAAAAAGTTGATTTTTCTCGCTGTCCTTTTGTTGCTATTTGCCTGAAAAGTGATATTGATTTTTTGAAATTTTTTGTGAGATTGTTTTAGTTTATTCTACGTCTGCTATTTTGCTTTTTGTTCGCTTAGTTTTTTACCTCTCTTTTCCCTCACCTACCTCAATACCAGTTGCTATTTGCAGTTTGTATTAATCTCTAGGTACTGGTTGCTGGCCTTTATTGGGATTAGTGACTATTATATTGGAGCTTTCTCCTGACATCTATAGTTTGTTCCCCTTTTCTCTTTTATACACTTTCTTTTCTCTCTGACTTTTTTCTCTTCCTCTTTTCCTCTCCTTCTTCTCCTTTTTATTTTATTATTTTATTTTTTTTATTGTTCATTTATTTACTTTTTGTCTTTTCTCACTCTCCCAATTTGATTTTGGCATTTCTTTTTTCTCTTTTTTCATCATTTTCCTCTTCTTCTTTCTCTACTTACCCCTAACTTTTCTTTCATTAGTGGTCACTTTACTATGATTATTAACATCTTGAATACATTTCTACTGTGTGCCTTGTGTGCTGTACCTGGTCGTGTTGCAGTTTGTGCCTTTCAATCAATGTAGGAGAGAGTACTACATAACCAAACACCCGGAGGAAAAAGACCATGGGCAGAAAATGAAACAGCCCACATTAGACAGAAAGGCAGGTTTCACCAGAAAAGGAAGTAAACGAAATAGAAGCAGAAATAAGCCTGCCAGAGAAAGAGTTCATAGAAATGATCATAAGGTGGATGAAAAGAATGGAAGACAAAATCAACAATCTGAATATGAGCCAAGAGGAAATAAAGAAGACCCAAGAGGAGATGAAGAGGCAGCAAGAAGAAATGCAGAAGAACCTAGAGGAGGTGCAGAATAAACAAGAAGTAATGAAAAATGACATCACTGCTATAAAGAATTCAATAGAAAGCATCAAAAATAGACTAGAAAAAGCAGAGGACCATATCAGTGAGCTAGAAGACACGGTAGGAAAAAATACCCAAATACAGCAGCTTCTAGAAAAAAAAGGTAAAAAGCAAAAGGAGAGCCTAAGGGAACTTTGGGATAACATGAAACAAAACAACATCTGCATAATTGGGGTTCCAGAAAGAGTGGAAACTGAACAAGGATTAGAGAATGTGTTTGAAGAAATGACAGAAAATTTCCTCAATATAGGAAAGGAAAAACCCACATAAATCCAAGAAGCTCACAGAGTCCCAAGCAAAATGAACCCCAAAAAACCAACACCAAGGCTCATTATAATTAAATTGGCAAACACCGATGACAAAGTAAGAATCTTAAAAGCAGCCAGAGAGAAACAAAATGTTACCTACAAAGGAACCCCCATAAGACTAGCAACTGACTTATCAACAGAAACTCATCAGGCCAGAAGGGAATGGAATGAAATATACAAAGTCATGCAAAGGAAGGGTCTGAATCCAAGAATACTGTACCCTGCAAGACTCTCAATCAACATTGAAGGTGAAATCAAATGCTTCACAGACAAAAAAGGATTAAGGCAATATATACCACCAAACAAGCAATGCAAGAAATGTTAAAGGGTCTGCTGTAATAAAAAGAAAGAGGAAGTGAAGAAGTAGCTCGGGGATAAGGACTAAAAATGGCAACAGATAAGTACTTATCAATAATAACTTTAAATGTAAACAGATTAAATGCTCCAATCAAAAGACATAGGGTAACCACTTGGATAAGAGAACATGATCCATATATCTGCTGTCTGCAAGAAACACACCTCAGGAAAAGAGATGCACACAGATTGAGGTGAAGGGATGGAAGATGGTATTTCAGGCAAATGGAAATGAAAAAAAAAGCTGGTGTTGCAATACTTATATCTGACAAATTAGATCTCAAAGTGAAGGACATAATAAGAGATAAAGAAGGCCACTTCATAATACTAAAGGGAACAATCCAACAAGAAGAAATAACTCTGGTAAACATATATGCACCCAATATAGGAGCACCTAAATACATAAAAAAAACTCCTGGAGGATATTAAGGGAGAGATTGACAGCAATACAATCATAGTAGGAGACTTTAATACCCCACTATCACCATTGGACAAATCCTCTAAACAAAAACTGAGCAAAGAAACATCAATCCTAAATGACTCACTAGACCAGATGGAATTAATTGACATCTTCAGAACATTTCACCCCAAAGCCACAGAATATACATTCTTCTCCAGTGCACATGTGTCACTTTCAAAGATAGATCATATGTTGGGTCATAAGAAAAGTCTTCAAATTCAAGAAGATAGAAATCATATCAAGCATTTTCTCAGACCACAGTGGCATAAAACTGAAAATCAACTGTAATAAAATCAATAGAAAAAAATCAAACACCTGGAGACTAAACAACATGCTATTAAACAACGACAGGGACCTCAAGAAAGAAATAAAAAACATCATGGCAACAAATGACAATGACAACACAATAATACAAAATTTATGGGACACAGTGAAAGCAGTCTTGAGAGAGAAGTTATAGCCCTACAAGCCTACTGCAAAAAACAGGAAACAATGGTAATAAACCACCTAAACCTACAACTCAAAGAGCTAGAATGAGAGCAACAAGAAAAGCCCAGTGTACTCAGAAGGAAGGAAATAGTGAAGATCAGAGCTGAGATAAACAACTTGGAGATCAGAGAAACAATTCAAAAGATCAACAAAACAAAGAGCTGGTTTTTTGAAAGGATAAACAAGATGGATGGACCGCTAGCCAGGCTAACCAAGAAGCAAAGAGAGAAGACCCAAATAAACAAAATCAGAAATTAAAGAGGAGAATTAACAACAGACCCTGTGGAAATACAAAGGATTGTTCAAAAATACTATGAACAACTCTATTCCAACAAACTGGACAACCTGCAAGAAATGGACATTTTCCTAGAAAAATATAACCTTCCAAAACTCAATTAGGAGGAAGCCAAACAACTCAATAGTCCAATTACCAATGAAGAAATTGAAGCAGTCATCAAAAAGCTTCCAGCAAATAAAAGCCCGAAACCAGATGGCTACACAAGAGAGTTTTACCAAACATTCAAAAAAGAATTAAAACCTTTCCTCCTCAGACTATTCAAAAACATTCAAGAAGAAGGAACACTTCCAAACACCTTCTATGAAGCCCGCATCACTCTAATACTAAAACCACATAAAGACAACACAATGAGAGAGAATTACAGGCCAATATCTCTAATGAACATAGATGCCAAAATCCTCAACAAAATTCTAGCAAATAGGATCCAGCAGTACATCAGAAAGATCATACACCATGACCAAGCAGGATTCATCCCAGGAATGCAGGGATGGTACAATATCGGCCAATCAATAAATGTGATACATCACATAAACAAATTGAAAGATAAAAATCACATAGTCATATCAATTGATGCAGAAAAGGCATTTGACAAAATCCAACACCCTTTCTTGATAAAAACTCTCAGAAAAGTGGGAATAGAAGGAGCATACCTCAACATCATAAAAGCCATATATGTTAAACCCACAGCTAACATCATACTCATCAAACTAAAATCATTTCCCCTAAAACACGAACAAGAAAGGGATGCCCACTCTCACCTCTCCTATTAGACATAGTACTGGAAATATTAGCCATTGCAATTAGACAAGAAGAAGAATTAAAAGTCATCCAATTGGAAAAGAAGAAGTAAAGCTGTCCTTATTTGAAGATGACATGATACTGTACATAAAAAACCCAAAGGATTCCATCCCAAAATTAATTGACTTAATAAATGTATTTGGCAATGTAGCAGGATACAAAGTTAATGCCAAGAAATCTGTGGCATTTCTGTACACTAATAGTGAAATTACAGAAAGAGAGACTCAAAAAGCATTCCCATTTACCATCGCACCAAAAAAATTAAGATACCTAGGAATAAACCTAACTAAAGAGGTAAAAGACCTATATGCAGAAAACTACAGGACACTGAAAAAAGAGAATAGAGGAAGATGTTAAGAGATAGAAGAGAATACCATGCTCATGGATTGGGAGAATCAACATCATTAAAATGTCCATACTACCCAAAGCAATCTACAGATTCAATGCAATACCCATTAAAATACCAATGACATATTTCACAGACCTAGAGCGAATTTTTCATAGATTCATCTAGAACAAAAAAAGACCATCAATAGCTACAGCAATTCTGATAAAGAAGAATAAAGTAGGTGGGATCTCAATACCAGACTTCAAGCTATACTGCAAAGCAACTGTTCTCAAAACAACCTGGTACTGGCACAAGAACAGACATACGGACCAATGGAATAGAATAGAGAACCCAGATATCCAACCATACCACTATGCTCAACTAATATTTCACAAAGGAGGCATGAACATTCAATGGAGCCAAGATAGCCTGTTCAACAAATGGTGTTGGGAAAATTGGACAGATACATGCAAAAAAATGAAACTGGACCACCAACTTACACCAAATACAAAAATAAACTCAAAATGGATACAGGACTTAAACATTAGAAGGGAAACCATAAAAATACTAGAGGAATCCACAGGCAGCACAATCGCAGACATATGCTGAAAGAACTTCTTCACTGATACTGCTCCAAAGGCAATGGAAGCTAAAGAAAAAATAAACAAATGGGACTACATCAAAATAAAAACTTTTGCACAACAAAGGAAACCATCAACCAAACAACAAGAAAGACCACTGTATAGGAGAACATATTTGTAAATGTTATCACTGATAAAGGTTTCATCTCCAAAATCTACAGCCAACTCATACAACTTAATAAAAGGAAGATAAACAATCCATTAAAAAAATGGGCAACGGACTTAAATAGAACCTTTTCGAAAGACAACAGAAGGAAGACCAAGAAACCCATGAAAACATGTTTAAAGTCATTAATCATCTGAGAGATGCAAATCAAAACGACAATGCGATACCATCTTACACCTGTCAGAATGGCAATCATCAACAAATCAACAAACGACAAGTGTTGGCGAGGATGCTGAGAAAAAGGAACCCTTGTGCACTGTTGGTGGGAATGCAGACTGGTGCAGCCACTGTGGAGAACCGTATGGAGTTTCCTCCACAAACTAAAAATGGATCTCCCATTTGACCCTGTAATCCCATTCTTAGGAATTTATCCTAAGAAATTACAAACACCAATCAGAAAGGTTTTACGCAGCCCTATGTTCATAGCAGCACAATTTACAATAGCTACAATTTGGAAACAGCCTAGGTGCCCGTCAGCAGATGAGTGGATCAGAAAACTGTGATACATCTACACAATGGAATTCTATGCTGCCATTAAAAAGAGGAATTCTTACCATTTGCACCAACATGGTTGGTGATGGAAAGCATTATGCTTAGTGAAATAAGCCAGATAGAGAATGATAAATATCATTCTAATCTTATGCCATTGTGGTCTAAGAAAATGCTTGATATGATTTCAATATTTTTGAATTTGGGGACACTTTTCTTGTAACCCAATATGTGGTCTATATTTGAAAATTTCCCATGTGCCCTTGAGAAGAACATATATTCCTTGGGTTTGAGGTGATATGCGCTGAAGATGTCAATTAGGTCCATCTGATCCAGTGAATTAATTGGAATTGCTGTTTCTTTGCTGATATTTTGTCTAGAGCAGTGGTTCTCAACCTGTGTGTTGCGACCCCTTTCACAGAGGTCACTTAAGACCAGCAGAAAACACATATTTCCCATGGTCTTAGGAACCAACACACCGCTCCTCAGTGTAGCAAAGTGTAGCAATGTAGTTTACTGTTGTTATATGAAGACTGTTACCCACACTACACCATGATTTGAGACAAAATTTCATTTATTTGTAATTAGAAATAAATATTTCACAATGTATAGTTACATATTGTTTTGTGATTAATCACTATGCTTTAATTATGTTCAATTTGTAACAATGAAAATACATCCTGCATATCAGATATTTACATTACAGTTCATAACAGTAGCAAAATTACAGTTATGAAGTAGCAACGAAAATAATTTTATGGTTGGGGGTCACCACCACATAAGGAACTGTATTAAAGGGTCACGGCATTAGGAAGGTTGAGAACCACTGGTCTAGAGGATTTGTCCAGTGATATTTGTGGTATATTAAAGTCCCCTACTGTGATTGTATTGTTGTCAATCTCTGCCTTGATATCTTCCAGAAGTTTTTTTATGTATTTAGGTGCTCTTGTATTAGGTGCATATATGTTTATCAGAGTTTTATATCTTCTTGATGAATTGCTCCTTTTAGTATTATGTAGTATTTATAGGGTAATCTAAATTTGATAGTAAAAGAGTAACCAAATATCAGATTAATTTAAATTGGCAAATTAAAATAAGTGAATACCAAGAAAATGTAATTGTACTGGACAAAAAGTGGTTTCTAAAGTATTAACTAAAATTTCTATTGGTATTTCATTTCATGGTAAAATTGCTTAACATGCAATGAACATAAAGCAGGCATATTTGTGTGCAAAAAAATAAAATTTAAAGTTATCAAGATTGCATTAAAAATATTTTACAAAAGACTCCATTAATTTAAAAAAGGAGGAGATAGTAGGATAATATCATGTAAGAAAAAATATCTGGTAAGTAAACTACATCTAGTAAATTTTTACTTTAGAAAATTAATTTTCTTTTGTAATGCTAACAAGACACCCATGAAAAACACACATGGTGTCAAAATAAGCCAAAGGAAAATCATTGGGGCAAAAATAAAAAGGACCCCATTTCAATTTTATAGAAAAGATTTCTTTATTAACTTTTGGTCGAGAATATGTTTATATACTTTCAGAAACAACTCTAAAACCAAGTGGACTCCTGCAACAGAGAGGAACTGATAGGTCTGTTCCAACCACAAAGACAAGAGGAGAAACAGTCCAGAGATGGAAGACATTGATGACACCTTGCCATGTGAGCAGTCAGCAGCTGAGCATCGCTACAAGATGCCTAGGACCAAACCAGAGAGGGTCAGACTGGCATTGCCACCATTTACCCCCTATCCAGATACCATTGCTGACGTGTACACATAAGGAACTGTTTGACATTGAAATTGGGACTCAAACATTTTTTGTTCTTATAAGTTTATTTCTAGCCTACAGAGGAAAGATATTTTTAAAGAAAAGAATCAGAGGGGAGTAGGGGAACAGATATAGAGGCAAAGAAGCAATGAACAGATTGTTATGCTATAGTGGGAAGGCAGGAGAGGTTGGGGGGTTGCTGTAAGAGATCAACCGAAGGACTTGTATGCATGTATGTAAGCCTAGCCAATGGATACAGGACACTAAGGAGGGAGTAGACAGGAGAGGGAATGTACTGGGGTGTGGGGAAGGCCAGGGGAGGTCAGTATGGGGAAAAGAAGGGAGACATATATACTACTATTCGTAATACTTTAAACAATAAATAAAATATGTAGTAAGCTATATGATGTATATGAAAACAATAGCTCAAGGCTGGAAAGGGAGAAATGAAAACCTATTATTTTAAGATTCATGTACATGAAGTGATTTAATGTCACTTGAATATGACTGCATTCATTAAAAACAAGATGGTCAACCCTAAAGTAAACAATAAAGCAATCAATTGAGCAACCAATATAAAGTAATACAGATTTATCTACCTGGAAGTGAGGTTCTGTTATAATATACAACTAAACATTTTGTATGTGAATTTGTAATTGAGCAGAAGAATTTTGTGGAGCATACAAATATATTTAGAAAATTATGTAAAGACTAGTCCCTTAATGTGATAAACAGGAGGAAGGGAGAGAAAGAGGAAGGAAAAGAAGGAGAGAGAGATGAGAGAGAGAGAGAGAGAGAGAGAGAGAGAGAGAGAGATTCCCTTTAAAATTAGGAACAAGTTAAAAACACCTGCTTTCATCATCTATTTAATACTATTATAGCCAGTGTAGCAATGCAATACAAATAAAGAATAGAAAATATTAAAAGTTAGAAAGCAAGAAAAGTCAGGTTATCATTATCCACAGCTTTATGTAAGTAAGGAATAAAAATCTAATCATATGACAGTGTAACTAGATTTGTGGATGCAAATTCAACATACAAAAAAAAGTATTGTACTTCTCTATCAACAGTTAAAAATATCTTTTAAAAAGATAGCAATTAAAGTAGCATAAAAAAATGAAGCACCTAATATTAAAAATAAGTGGAAGCTTAAGGAGAAAACCATAAATATTTATCATTAAACTTAAAGAAAAACCTTCAAAAATGGAAAAATTTAATAACAAACTAAAAGATGTGTCTTGATATCCTAGATGTAATTATCTCCAATTGGTGTACAGATTCAGTGCAATGATAGAACGTGACATTTAACTCTAAAGTTTATATAAAACTGAAAAATCCAAAAATAACTCATTTTTAAATTAAATTTATTGACATTAAATCAGTGAATAAAATTGTATAGGTTTCAAGTGTACATTTTTATAATATGTCATCTGTATATTACATTATGTGCTCACTACCCAAAGTTAAACCTTTTTCTGCCACCATATATTTGAAATCCCTTTACCCTTTACTATCTCCTCTTCTCACTGGTAACCAACATACTATTGTCTGTGCCTGTGAGTTTTTATTCACTTATTTTCATTTGTTCAT
Source organism: Lasiurus borealis (assembly GCA_004026805.1). Taxonomy (NCBI): domain Eukaryota; kingdom Metazoa; phylum Chordata; class Mammalia; order Chiroptera; family Vespertilionidae; genus Lasiurus; species Lasiurus borealis. The sequence continues at coordinate 19,429 of PVJN01015284.1, read as the reverse complement.
TTGTTCCTTTCAGTTTTATATCCCACATATGAGTGCAATCATATGGTTTTTCACTTTTTCTAACTGACATATTTCACTTAACATATTTTCAAGATCCATTCATGTGATTGCAAATGTCAGTATTTCATCTTTTCTTAGGTTGAGTAGTATTTCATTATATACACATATAATAAATAATTTCTTATAAAATAACAAGGGGGGATTTGACTTTTCCTATAAAAAAATCAGGCCTCATCTAAATTTTTAATCATTAAGGATCTCATACACTGGAGAAAAGACAAGGACAATGGAACAGAACTGAAAAGCAAAAAACAAATTTTCTTTAAGTGCTAGTATTTTCCTGTGACAGCATATCAAAACATATGCTTCTGGGAAGTTCAATTAAGAAGCTAGAGTAGAAAACCAGGTGATAGCAGAAACAGAGTAAATAAGGGTCAGCAAATTGATAACCAAAACTGCCCTGTTGCCTGTTTTTGTAAATAAGTTCTTATTGGAACACAGCTCTGCTCATTCATTTATGTAGTGTCCGGGGTTATTTTCATACTACAGAAGCAGATCTGAGTAGATACAATAGAAATAGTGTGGCCTCAAGATATAAATAATTATCTAGTCCTTTAGAGTAAAACTTTACCAAGTACAATAAATGCCAAGTATTTGTGCCTAGTATCCTATACTGTTATGTTAAAAAACAGCACCACATTTTAGGATGATTCTGCACCTTCCTCATCTCAAATTGTCCAACTGACATTTGACCCAAGCAAGGTCAGAAAGATATAATCACCTAAGAATTGTCTATTATGGAAGTGAGAAATTCCAAAACCATTAAACAAAGGGACAAGATGGGTGGGGGTGTAGGGGGTGGGGCAATAGCCATAAGCTCCCTCTCTAAAAATTCTCTAAAATGGCAGCTGTAGTAGCTGAATGTGAACTTCTATTATTTTGACTCTAAGAACTGCCCTGCTGCCCTGGGTCTATCTCTCATCGAACATGTTGTTTAATTTTCTTTCAATTCTTTGAGTTACCCATTAAACAATTTCTTGCTTTAGATAGTGAAGGTTAATTTCTCCTACTTACAAAACAAAACAATGATCTATATAATAAAAGCCTAAACAACCATTATAGCAGACAACCGAAATGACCAGTTGCTATAATGCGCACTGACACCAGGGGGCAGACGCTCAATGCAGGAGCTGCCCTCTGGTGATCAGTGCACTCCCACGGGGAGAGCATCACTCAGATCAGAAGCCAAATTTATGGCTGGTGAGCACAGTGGCAGTGGTGGGAGCTTCTTCTGCCTCTGGAGCAGTGCTAAGGAGCAGTGAGCAGGCAGGTGGTAAGGAGGGAGGTATCCCGACTATGAGAGGGCACAGAATGGGCTGAAGGACCCTCCCACCAGGGCATAAATTTCATGCACTAGGCCTTTAGTAATAATAATAAAACCCTTAACAGACACAGGAAACTATTGATTACCATTTGTAGACAAAGCTAAAATTCAAATGTGGCTTTTAATTATTAAAATTGATTGTCTAACCCAGTCAGCATGGCTTAGCAGTTGAATATCAAAACTATGAACCAGGAGGTCATGGTTAATTCCATCAGGGCACAAGCCTGGACTACAGGCTCAGTTCTCAGTGTGGGATATGCAGGAAGCAACCTTCAATGACTCTCTCTTATCATTGACTAGAGGCCTGGTGCATGAAATTTGTGCACAGGGGCCGGGGGGATGTCTCTCAGCCCAGCCTGCACCCTCTCCAATCTAGGATCCCGGCAGTTGGACATCCCTCTCACAATCCAGAACTGCTGGCTCCTAACCCCGCACCTGCCTGTCTGCCTGATCCCCCCTAACTACCTCTGCCTGCCAGACTAATCACCCCTGCCTTGCTGCCCTGACAGCCTGATTGCCCCTACTTTGCTCCCCTACAGCCTGATCAACAACCCTAACTTGCCCCTCTGCCAGCCTGATTGCCCTTAACTTACTCCACTACCCTTGCCTCCCTGCCAGCCTAGGCTGCAGTCTGGCCTCCTCTGTGGGAGACAACCTGGCAGATCAGGGGAAATCGCTGCCCCCATTACCCCACTACTGCTGCCACTGCAGGCTTGAGCTTGGGCCCTTCTCAGCCACCCATGGCTGCATGAGCCTGGGCCTGGCCCTCACAGCAGCAGCCGAGCCTTTGTCCAGAAGATATCTGATCTAATTAGCATGTTACTCTTTTATTAGTATAGTTGTTTCTTCTCTCTCTCCCCCCTCTCCCTTCCTCTCTGAAATTAATAAAAATATAACTTTTTAAAAATTGGTTGTCTACAAAAATAAAATTATTAAAAGAGATCAAATTAAGCTATTTTTTGTGTCCAAGGGCTTTGCATACGCCTACAAATTCCCCAGTTAATCTCTCCCCACCCACCCATCCCTGCCTTCCCTCTGATATTTGTCAGTCTGTTTCAGGCTTTTATGTCTATGAATCTATTTTGTTCATCAGTTTATTTATTAGATTCTACATATGAGTGAGATCATGTGATACTTGTCTTTCTCTGACTGGCTGATTTCACTTAGCATAATACTCTCCAAGTCCTCTATGCTGTCTCAACAGATAACAGATCATTCTTTTTACAGCCACATAGTTTCTCCTTTCTGTCCTCCTCTCCTTTCCTCTCTGAAATGTATCAAAGCTTTTTTATCCACTCATCTACTGATGGGTACTTGAGTTATTTCCAAATCTTAGCTATTGTATATAAGAAACTCATGCAACTTAACAAAAGGAATACAAGCAATCCAATTTAAGAAAAAAGGAAAAAGGACCTGTATAGACACTTCTCTAAAGTGAGCATACAGATGACCAAGAGACATCTGAAAAGATGTTCAACATCACTAATCACCAGAGAAAAACAAATTAAAACCACAATGAGAAACAACTTATCTGTCAGAATAGCTACCATCAACACATCAACAAAAGACAAGTGCTGGCAAGGATTTAGAGAAAAGGGAACCCTAGTATTCTGCTGGTGGAAATGCAAACTAGTACAGCCACTATGGAAAACAGTATGGAATTTCCTTACAAAATTAAAAATGAAACTACCATTTGAGTCAATGATCCCACTTCTAAGATTATATCCTAAGAAAACCCAAAACATGAATTGGAAAGAATAAATGCACCCAATGTTCAGAGATATCTTGGGATATAATATTACTACGATACATATAGACATGATCCTTCCATATTTTTCCTTCATGTTTCTACACTTCTTTTTATTACCACACACAAAACCTAAAGAAACAATACAAGAAAGCAAACCAGAAATTTCTGCAACACCTTTGAGTTATCTAAGAAGCCCCACAATTTTTAATATCTTTTTTATTTTTCAATTACAGTTGACATACAATATTATATTAGTTTCAGATGAACAACCCAGTAATTAGACAACTATATAACTTACTAAGTTAATCACCCTGATAAATATAGTTAACCCATTTGACCTCATACATAGATACTACAATATTATTGACTATATCCCTATATATATTTTACATTCCCATGACTATTCTGTAACTTCCAATTTGTACTTCTTAATCCCTTCACTTTTTTCACCTGTCCCTCAAACTTCCTCCCATCCAGCAACTATCAAAATATTCTCTATAACTATGAGTCTGGTTTTGTTTTGCTTGTTCATTTATTTTGTCTTTTAGATTATTTATATAAGTGAAATGATCTGGCATTTGTCTTTTTCTGTCTGAATTATTTCACTCACCACAATACCCTTTAGTTCTACCCATGTTGTTGGAGATGGTGAGATATTTTTATGGCTGAGTCATATTCCATTGTATGTATGTACCACGTTTTTATCTATTTATCTATTCATAGACAATTAAGTTTCTTCCATATGTTGGCTATTGTAAATATAGCTCAATGAACAAATATGTGTATTTGTTCTTTCAATTTAATATGTGGGGTTTCGTCAGATAAATGCCCAGAAGTTGAATTGATGGGTCTTTCTGAGTATCTTGTTATAACCTTTGTTTTAAAGTTTATTTTGTCTGGTATAAGTATTGCTAGCCCAGCTTTCTGTTTGTTTGTATGTGTTTGTTGTTGTTGTTGTTGTTGTCATTTGTTTCCATTTTCATGAAATACTTTTCCATCCCTTTAATTTTCATCTGTATGTGTCTTTCGATCTGAAGTCTCTCATAGACAGCATATGTAAGGGTCTTGTTTTGTTATCCATTCAGCCCTATATGTCTTTTTTGATTGGAGGATTTACCCCATTTTCATTTAAAGTTATTATTGATAGGTATGTATTTATTATCATTTTATAATCTTTCCAACTACATTCCTCTTTTTTTCCCTTCCCATTTCTAAAAGAAAACCATTTAACATTTTTTAACATACTGGTTTGGTGATAATAAACTCTTAGCTTCCATCTTGTTTGGGAAGCTTTTTACTTCACCTTCCATTTTTTAATGATTGTGTGAAATTATCCCAGAAGCTCCTTAAACTAACCTTTTTTTTATTCCTTTCTTTTTGTTGTTGTTGTTGTTGTTCTTATGCAGTGATCTCTGTTTTATCTACTCTACTATTGATTCTCTGTACTCTTCATTTTAGTTATTGTATCCTTCATTTCTGACTAGTGCTTTTCTATGTTTTTATCTCTTTGGTATATTCCCTATCTCTTTGTTGAAGTTCTTACTGAGATAATTGAGTATTCTTATAATCAGTGTTTTGAACTCTGTATTCCTGATAAAATGCTTGTCTCCATTTTGTTTTGTTCTTTTTCTGGAGTTTTATATTTGTTTTTTCCCATTTGAGTTATGTTTCTTGATCAAGTCATTTCGCTTTCTCCTTGTGTTTGTTTCTATGTATTAGATAGAGCTGCAATATCTCCTGGTCTTGTTAAAGCGGCTTAATATAATATGTTTTCTGTAGGGCACAGTGTCACAGCCTCCGCATTCACTTACCTTGGCACATACCCTCCCACCTTTCATGGCCTATGTGCACCCTCTTGTTGTGTTAAGCCTTGATTGTTAATGTACATCATTGGAAGGAATCCATCTACAGTCCAATCGGCAGCAAAGACTGGCCACAACTACCATGGAGAATCTGCTGTTCAAGAGCTGACCCCACAGCAGAATTGGATTCAACAGGGCTACAGTGCTCATTGACTCTGTCTCTTAACTGTGTTGCTTGTGGGAGTGATTTGGTGGCTCTTTGTTCAAGTCTGAAGCTCTCTACAAGGTGTGATGTCTCTGGGGCCTATGTAGAAATACTGGCAAGGTCAGACACCACCTGTGCCCTATCCAGGGCCACTAGGCATGAGTTACAAAGTGATCTGCATATGGATGCTAGTTTTTCTGGGTTTAGGGGTACCCAGGAGAGGCCAAGCTACAAACCAAGGCTAGCTGTAGGTAATGCTGGACCTATAATTGTTTAGCAAGTGTTCTAGGGCAGTGGTCAGCAAACTGCAGCTCGCAAGCCACATGTGGCTCTTTGGCCCCTTGAGTGTGGGTCTTCTACAAAATACCACAGTCTGGGGGAGTCTATTTTGAAGAAATGGTGTTAGAAGAAGTTTAAGTTTTAAAAATTTGGCTCTCAAAAGGAATTTCAATCATTGTACTGTTTATATTTGGCTCTGTTGACTAATGAGCTTGCTGACCACTGGTCTAGGGCATCAAAGGTAAAATGTTACTTGAGAGATTTTGAGAAAGTCCACATCATGAGCCAAGAAAGGCCATTTGAATGGAAAATCAGCTTTTGTAGGCCTGCAAATTGAGTGAGGTAGAATCTCAGGGAATCACCTGGGAAAAGCAGGTTGATAGAGATTCAAATATGGCATCTGTCTGCCAACTCTGTGTGGGGAAGGTTTAGGAAAGGAATAATGATTTCTATCAGCACTTCTGTCTGACAAAATGCTACCCCTCCAGCCCTTGACAGACAATTCAGTTCCTCCCCATATATTCCTGGTACTTTTCAAGTTGCTATTGCACTGCTGGAGTTCAGAGTAAGTGAATCCAAGTAAGTTCATGTGCAGGCCCTAACATTAGGAAGAACACCTGGGACTCAAGCAGCCTTCTATCTTACTCAGCCAGAGTCCCCACTAGTTTTCACAGCCAGAATTTATGGGAACTTCTCTTCCCAGATTTGGTACCCCTCCCTTCTCAGGGAAGACCCTCCACATATGAGATATCCCTCCTGATTTTTAATCCACACATGTGAGTGTGGGACCAGACCATTCCACATCTTAATGCCTCCTACTAATAAATATGAGATCTCTTCTGTGTATCCTTAGTTATAAGTATTTCTGTCCAGCTGAACTTCAGGCAGTTCTGAATGATGGTTGTTTTGTACTTTTAATGTGGTTGTGGGAGGTGAGCACAGTATTTACCTACACAGTCATCTTGAACCCACGCTAAAGGTGTTGTTTTGTAATGTGGATGTAATGGTGCATGACTAAGTGTTGCAAAATGCTTACACTGGCCAGACTACTCAATTATTAAATACTAGTGGCCAGGTGAATGAAATTTGTGCATGGAGGTTGGGGGCCCTAAGCCCAGCCTGCACCCTCTCTAACTGGAGACCCCTTGGGAGATGTCTGACTGCTGGTTTAGGCCCGATCCCATAGGCCAGTGGTCAACAAACTCATTAGTCAATAAAGCCAAATATCAACAGTACAATGACTGAAATTTCTTTTGAAAACCAAATTTTTTAAACTTAAACTTCTTCTAACACCACTTCTTCAAAATAGACTCACCAAGGCCATGGTATTTTGTGGAAGAGCCACTCTCAACGGGCCAAAGAGCCACATATAGCTTGCGAGCTGCAGTTTGCTGACCACTGCCATAAGCCATCCTTCTCACAATCTGGGACTACTGGCTCCTAACCACTAACTTGCCTGCCTGCCTAATTGCCCCTAACTGCCTCTGCCTGCCTGCCTAATTATTCCTAACCCCTTTGCCTTCCTACCTGCTTGATCATGCCTAACTGTCTCTGCCTGCCTGATCTCGCTCCTAACTGCCCTCCCCTGAAGGCCTGATCTCATCCCCAGCTGCCCTCCCCTGCTGGCCTGATCTTGCCCCCAGATGTCTTCCCCTGCTGGCCAGGTTGCCCCCAACTGCCCTCCCCTGACAGCCTGATCTTGCCCACAATTGCCCTCCTATGTTAACCAATTTGGTTCTGATTGGTCAGTTTCTATGCCAATCAGAGTCAAAAATTTTGCCTCCTAGTTCCTCACCTATCACATAGATTTGATTCTGATTGGTCACTTTTCACTGCCAGTCAGTGTCTTTGGGCCTATCAACGGGGCCTTATAAAAAAGGCAGAGTTGGTCAGCAGCCCCAGTGGAGGCCTGGAAAGAAATAGAGGCCCTGCTGCTTGCCAGACTGGGAGAGAAAGAGTCAAGTGCTGATCAAAAGCTGCCACAGAGGCAATGGATCAGTGTCTGCTTCTCTCTTCAGGCCTCTATCTGGACCTGATTCACAACCCCCTCAGCAGTCAGTGCTGGGGCACCACACCTGCATTGGAAGCAGTCAGCAGTGGGTTGCCATTGCAACCCAGCACTGACTACAGGACTAATTTCTGGTTGGTCGAGCCTAGGTTATTACTCATCATTACAACCCAAGGTTTTTATATATTAGAATAATAATTTACTATTTTTTAATTTAATTTATTTATTTTCTATTTCTAGTTGGAACTATATCTAACTGTAACTATTCCAAATTGGATGTGTTTGACAGCCCTGACCTTATATTTGACACCTGTGTAAGATCACTGCTTCTCTAACTGATTAAGTAGCAAATCTCTTGATACTATTTCTGCTTCATCATCTAGTAAGGAAAAATTATGTGGTAACCACCATTAGTACAGTTAAGAAAGAATATTTTACTTCAATTTTGTTGATTTTATGTTAAAACATACATCTTATGGTTTTAAGTAGCTAGTAAAAATATGCTTTCAGACCATTTGACTTTGTTGTCTACATTTTGAAATTTATAAGCTTTATAAAAATTGTAAAGTAGAAAAAATTAGGAAACAAATTTAATGCTGGATATTTCTATTCTCTCTATTTGGTATAATGAACTGGGGCACACATTAAATAATGATAAAAAATACAGTAAAATGCACTTAAGATGTATTTGAGAACCTTAATTGATTGGTATTTTAAACAAAGGTAAAATATTTGGCCTAGAAATGTCTTTCAGAATGTTTAAAATTTTGTCTGTTTTTCATAGCATTCTTTTGGTTTTCATAAATAACATAATTTAAATACAGCATTTTTAAGTTTTAAAATATAGATGTTACCAATTATAAATGTTGAAAATGTATAAAATATTTAAATATTTATTTCTTTTTAATATAATAAAACTTTTTAATACTATATTCTATTTTCAGTCACTAAAATTTAACTAACCTCTATAATCCTCAACTTTTGTAGTTCATTTTCCAGCATTGATTTCTCCTCTGATAACATTTGGAAATCATTTTGCATTTGTTTGTATTTCTAAAAACAAGTATTATAATTTTAGTAACAATGAATAGCAAAATATCAATATAGAGAGTTTATTTGAGTACTTATTAAAACAAGAAAGTCTTCATTAAATCATGAAAAGAATGAACCATTGGTACTAATCTGTAATGGGAAGTTGTAATTGAGGTAGAAAAAGGAAAAAGAACTAGAAGTGACAATGAATTAAAGTTTAGAAAATTGAGGGATATTACAGTTAAGTATTCGTAAGTAAAGTATTTCTTAGAGATAATAAAGTCTAGTAAAATAAAAAAATAAAAAAAGCTTTCCAGCTCACATATGTATGCAAATTTTTTGAATAAACTAATTAATCATTGGATTTTTAAGATGATGTATTTGGACAATTTCTAGAATCCATTAACAACAAAGACAATTTCAAATTGAGAGTGCCATACTTACAGTTTCTAATAAAATTTTATCATTCTTAGTTCTGAAAAAAATTAAAAATATACATATTATAATTTTATGTTTTGTGTGACACACTTATATATTTTCTTTGTAAAAAAATTTTAAGTATAACAGATAAGATTAGAATACACTTTGACTACCATTCAAAAAATTCAATGTTCTCCCAGAGGGGTGAAGAACCTTTTTCTGCCAAGGACCATATGGATATTTATATCATTCGTGGGCCATACAAAATTATCAACTTAAAAATTAGCCTGCTATACTTTGTCAAACATTTAATTAACTCACCCCTAATGCCTTTTCAAGGCCAGATTACATGATTTTGTGGGCCTTATACAATATAAGGGCCAGACATTCCACCCCTGCCCTGGAGATATTAGATTGCCATATATCTTTCCAGAACTTGTTCTGGAAATACTGCATGTACCTATTAGATTGTACAATTTTTGTTAATGAGTTGTTTGTCCCTTGTATTTTTTTTTTACATAAAAGACATCACTACATATTCTCAACTTATTTTTTTTTTCATGTAACACAATTTCTGGGATCTATTTATATTGATAAACATATATCAATCTTATTTGTTTTAAATACTACTTCTTTCTCTCTTTTTTTTTTTTTACTTAACAAGATACATTATATTTCATCCTCATCCAAAGATATGTTTACTGATTTAAGAGAGAGAGAGAAGGAAGAGAGAGAAAGAAATACCAGTGTGAGAGAGATATATCCATTGATTGGTTCCCATATGCACCCAAACAGGGACCAAACTTACAAACTAAGCCATGTGCCTTGACCAAATCTGCAACATTTTAGTGTACAGGATGACACCCAAACCAACTGAACCACCTAGCCATGGCTCCAACAAGATACATTCCTTTACATTTATCTTGATTGTTAAAGTAATTTAACCCCACCGACTCCTTACTAGCTTCTCCCCACACCATGTCCCAGGCCTTCACCATACGATTGTATCCATGGGTTATGTTTATCTTATATAATAAAAGCCTAATATGCAAATTGCCCCCTCCACCCGGAATTTGGTTGAGAGTTTGACCAGGGGGCAGGGCCAGCCCACCAACCACTTGTGGCCCCCCACTGGCTGGCCACCACCCCTATCTGCTCCCCATCCACCCTGATCAAGAATGGAGCTAGCCAGCCAACCTCCTATATCCCCTATCCCTGGCCAGCCCAGCCCAATAGGCCCCAATCGGGTAAGTCATCCAGACCCCACCCATGCATATATTGTGCATCAGACCTCCAGTATACATATAAATTCCTTGGTTAATCTCTTCCCACCCACCAAACTCCACCTTCCCTCTGAGATTCATCAGTCTGATCCATGTATTTATGCTTCTGGATCTATTTTTCTCATAAGAGTTTTTTGTTTTGTTTATTAGACTACACATATGAGTGAAGTCATGTGATACTTGTCTTTCTCTAGCTGATTTTGCTTAGCATAATCCTCAGATCTTTCCATGCTGTCTCAAAGGATAAGAGATCTTTTCTTTTTTACTGCTGCATATTATTCCATAGTATAAATGTACCACAATTTTTTTATCCACTCATCCGCTGATGGGCACTTGGGCTGTTTCCAGATCTTAGCTATTTTAAATTGCACTTCTATGAATCTACAGATGCATACTATTATATTCTTTCTGATTAATGTATTGGGTTTCTTAGGACATATTCCTAAAAGTGGGATCACTGGGTCAAGTAGAAGTTCCATACTCTTCTCCATAGTGGCTGCACCAGTCTACATTCCCATCTGCAGTGTATTAGGGTTCCCTTTTCTCCACATCCTCATCAGCACTGGTCATTTGTTGATTTGTTGATGATAACTATTCTGATGGATGTGAGGTGATACCCAATTGTTGTTTTAATTTGTATCTCTGATAATTAATTTTGAGAATTTTTTCATATGCCTTTAGCCTTCTGTATGTACACTTTGGAGAAGTGTCTATTTGGGTCCTTTGCCTATTTTTTATTTGAATTGTTTTCATCTTTTTGTTAAGTTTTATGGGTTCCTTATATATTTTGTAAATTAACCCCTTATCAGATATATCATTGACAAATATATTCTCCCATATAGTAGTCTTCCTTTTCATTTTGTTGAGTGTTTCTTTTGCTATGCAGAATCTTTTTATTTTGATGTAGTCTCATTTGTTTATCTTCCCTTTTGTTTCCCTTCCCTCATGAGATATATCAGCAAACATATTAATAAAAGTGATGAAACTGAAGCAGTAATTTTAAAAAAAAAAACCTCCCAGCAAACAAAAGAACTGGTTCAGATGGATTCACAGGGGATTTTTACCAAATACTCAAAGAAGAACTAACTCTTTTCATGCTCAAACTATTCCAAAAACATCCAAAGGAAAGAACACTTCCAAGCTCTTTTTATGAGGCTAGCATTATGCTAATTCCAAAACCAGATAAAGATACTACCAAAAAAGAGAATTACAGGCCAATATCCCTGATGAATATAGACACTAAAATCCTCAACAAAGTGTTAGCAAATTGGATCCAACAATATATTAAAAAGATCATACACCATGATCAAGTGAGATTTATTTCAGGGCTGCAAGGCTGGTACAATGTTCACAAGTCAATAAATGACATAAACAAATTGAAAGACAAAAACCACATAATCATATGACTAGATACAGAAAAAGTATTCAACAAAATCTAACACCCATTTTTGACAAAAACTCAGCAAAGGAGATTTGTGGGATCATATCTCAACCTAATAAAGGCCAAATATGACAAACATACAGTCAAATCATACACAATGGGCAAAAACTAAATCTATTTCCCCTAATAACAGGAACAAGATGGGGATGTCTGCTTTTACTACTCTTATTCAACATAATACTGGGAAGGTTAGCCACAGGGATCAAATAAGAAGAATAAATAAAAGTCATCCAAATTGGAAAGAAAGAGTAAAACTGTCATTATTTGGGTATACATAATACTGTACATAGAAAACCCTAAAGACTCCACCAAACTACTACTAGATTGAATAAATGATTTCTGCAATGTAGAAGGATACAAAATTAACACCCAGAAATCTGTGGAATTTTTACATACAAATAGTATATTCTCAGGTAGAGAAATGAAGAAAACTATCTCATTTATCATTGCAATAAAAATATTAAGATACTTATGAATAAACTTAACCCAGGTAATAGAGATAAAAGATCTGTACTTGGAAAACTACAGGACATTGAAAAAAGAAATCAAGGAAGATATAAACAAGAATATGCCATGTTCATGGATTCATAGAATTAACATCATTAAAGTGTCCATATTACCCAAAGCAATCTATAGACTCAATGCAATCCCTCTTAAAATATCAGTGGCATATTTCACCAATTTAGAACAAATATTCTAAAAAGTTGTATAGAATCAAAAAATACCTCAAATAGCCATAGCAATATTGAGAAATAAGAACAAACTTGAAGGGATCACAACCAGATATAAAACTATACTACAAGCCACTATAATCAAAACAGCCTGTTACTGGCACAAGAACAGGCATGTAGATCGATGGGACAGAATAGATTCCAGAAATCAACCCAACCCATTATGCTCAATTAATATTTGAAAATAAAGGTAAGATAATACAATGGAGTAAATACAGTCTCTTCAATAAATGATGCCGATAAAATTGAACAGATAAATACCAAAAAGATAAATCTAGTCTACCAATTTACACCATACATAAGAATAAACTCAAAATGGATAAAAGACTTACATATAAGTTATGAAACAATAAAAATTCTAGAAGAAAACATAGGCAATAAGATTCATTTTTTCTTTCTTTTTATTAAATTTAATAAGATTATATTGTTTTCAAGTTTACATTACTATGATCTTCATATTACATTATTTGCCCACCACCCAAACTAAAATCATCTTCTGTCACCATATATTTCACGTCCTTTATCCTTTACTATCCACCACCACCCCATTCCCTCTGATAACCACCATACAGTTGTTTGTGTCTATTAGCTTTTCTTTATTTTTCTTGTTTGTTCATTTGCTGCTCTGAAATCCACATGAGTATCTACCCTAAAAATTTGAAAACACTTATTCACAAAGACATATGCACCCCTATGTACATTGCAGCATTGTTTAAGGTGGCAAAGATATGGAAACAACCAAAGTGTCCTTCAATAGACGACTGGATAAAGATGTGGCATGGTTGAACATACAATATAATATACAGGTGATGCATTATAGAATTACACCTGAAACCTGTATAACTTTATGAATCAATGTCACTACAATACATTTAGTTAAAAAATAAGTAGAGTGAAAATAAAAGATGTGGTACATATGTACAATGGACTACTACTCAGCCATTAAAAAATATAAAATAAGGCCAAGACCGGTTTGGCTCAGTGGATAGAGCGTCGGCTTGCAAACTGAAAGGTCCCAGGTTCGATTCTGGTCAGGGGCATGTACCTTGCTTGCAGGCACATCTCCACTGCGGGGCGTGCAGGAGGCGGCTGATCGATGTCTCTCTCTCATCGACGTTTCTGACTTTCTATCTCTCTCCCTTCCTCTCTGTAAAAAAAATAATAAAATATATTTAAAATATATATATATATATATAAAATAAGAATATCATGTTAAGTGAAATGCCAGATATACCATCTGGGACTCATGTGGGATAAATATCACTTCTTAAAAAAATAAGTACCACTTCTTATTCCATAGCAGGATTTGGCAAACTCTTTCTGTAAAGAGCCAAATAATAAATATCTTAGACTTTTCAGGCCATAACATCTGTCACTACTACCCAACTCTGAAAAATCAGCTATGGATAATAAATGAGTGGCTGTTACTATGTTCCAATAGAACTTTCTTTTCAAAAACAAGCTGCATGTTAGATTTTATTCATTGGCTGCAGTTTGCAGCTATCTCATCCATAAGATTAATAAACTATAGATATGTTCTTGACAAATAAATTGTTTATGTATTATAATCAGAATTTTTAAAGCTTTATTAAAATAATTAACATACCATTCAATTCATTCATTTTAAATGCACAATTCAATGGCTTTTAATATATCCCCAAAGTTGCTTAACTACTACCACTATCTAATTTTTTAGGACATTTTAATTACACAAAAAGATACACCATACCCTTTAGCAGTCACATCTCATTCCTCCCAGCACTGCCTCAGCCCTGGCGAGACCCTCTCCCACCTCCACTGATGACCAGGGGACAGACAGTTGACCAGTCACTATGGCATGCATTGACCACCAGGGAGCAGACAGTCAACTGGTTGACCAGTCACTATGATGTGCACTGACCATCAGGGAGCAGATTTGACCAGTAGGTTAGCTTGCTGCTGGGGTCTTGTCAGTTGAGACTGAATGAGATGGGCTAGACATGCCATGGAGCCTTCCCATGGTCCCTCCCCTGCTGGCCAATCTCCCGCATTTCTTTCCTACCCTGATTGTCCATCAGTGGGGTCCCTTGGCTTAGTCTGTGCCCTCTCACAATCTGGGACCCTTCAGGAGATGTTGGAGAGCCAACTTCAACCCAATCCAACAGGGGGAGCACTACTCAGCCAGAAGCTGGGCTCAGGGCTGGCGAGCGCAGTGATGGTGGCGGGACCCTCTCCTGCTTCCACGGCAGTACTAAGGATGTCCCAACTTCCCCTGAGGGCTCTTGGAGTGCAAGAGAATGCAGGCCAGGTTGAGGGTATATCCTCCTCCCTCACCCTCAACATCCCCCCTACAAGTGCACAAATTTCATGCACTGAGCCTCTAGATGGAGATAATATGATTCCATTTTGATATAATTTGACACATGTACCTGAGCTAAAGACAATTGGAAAGATAAAACAGACTACTAACCTCACTTCTGGCCCTATGCCTTCTTAGAGAAAACATGATGGATCTCTTAAAAGGCCTGCTTTACCATCAGAACTATACATGATTCTGATGATAGGTAGTGTTCTCACCAATATTGACAATTTCATCACCAACACTGTACTCCAGCTTTCAGAATTCTGTAGTATGCCTTCACAAACCATCCTATAATCTAATATTTAATTGGAACTCCAATTTTTCCCATAAATGAAGAAAAAACTTTTCAAGGTACTCTGGATATATACTTATTTTGTCAGTTCCTCCTTTCACTACAGATCAACAGCCAGACCAACAATTTGATCAGATCCTCATAAATAGGTCTATTACTTCTCCCCAAAATTAGTATGATTATTGTATTCTGCCATTGTATAATACATGCATAATAATAAAATACTATCTTTTTTTTTTGTTATTCTATATTAACATGATTTTCATCCCATTATTCTGATCATTACTAAGTATTTCAGAAATAGACTTCACCCCTTTTTATGAGAACCCTCTCCTACACTCCTCTGAATCAATATAATTTGAGTAGAGTTGGCTGGTCCCAAAATAGGTATCCATTCCAGCTGAACTAGAGATATTCTCATTTATAGACTTATTCAGTACTATCCCCCACAGTGACTAAAGCTGTAATATTAAACCTTAGAAATTGTCAGCAATCAAAGATGGCTTCCCACCTATGGTAAAAATAAAGTAACCAAGAAAAATATGGAAAGAAAGGGTCTGCAATGGGAGAAATAAAGTTCATGTGTGGAGTAAAAAAAAAAAGTATATTAAGCAGTTTTTCATATGTCTACTGGCTATCTGTATGTCCTTTCTGGTGAAATGTCTACTCAAGACCTTTGCCCATTTTTTAATTGAATAGTTTGGAGACTTTTTTAGTGCTAAGTAGCAGTATGATTTATTTATTAATTTTTTATATTAAACCCTTACCAGATACCATTGACAAATATCTTCTTCCATTCAGTTGTCTTTTCCTTTTGTTCATGGTTTCTTTTGCTGTGCAAAAACATCTTAATTTGATGTAGTGCTATTTATTTATTTTTTTGTTTGTTTTCCTTGCCCAGGGAGACATATCATAAGTATTCTTAAGGGATTTCACTGCCTATGTTTTCTTCTAGGAGTTTTATGGTTTTGAGTCTTTCATTTAAATTTTCAATCCATTTTGAGAATTTCCTGTGTATGGTATTAAAAAGTGGTCTAGTTTCATTATTTTGCATGTGTCTGTACATTTTTACAATGCCATTTATTGAATAGACTGTCTTTACCCAACTGTACATTCTCCCTTCCTTTGTCATATATTAATCACAATGAGATATCACCTCATATATGTCAGACTGGCTATCTTCAATAAAACAACAAACAAATGTCATGGATTTGAAGAAAAAGAAACCCTTGTGCACTGTTCATGGGAATACAGAATGGTACAGCCACTATAGAAAACAGTATGAAGTTTACTAAAAAAAAATAGTAATAAAATAAAAAATGGAGCCCTAGCTGATTTGGCTCAATGGATAGAGAGTCGGCCTGCAGATTGAAGGGTCCCAGGTTTGATTTTGGTCAAGAATACATGCCTAGGTTGTGGCTCAATACCCAGTAGGGGACATGCAGGAGGCAGCCAATCAATGATTCTTTCTCATCACTGATGTATCTTCCTTCCTTCCTTCCTTCCTTCCTCTCTCTCTCTCTCTCTCTCTCTCTCTCTCTCTCTCTCTCTCTCTCTATCTCTATCTCTATCTCTATCTCCTTTCCTCTCTGAAGTCAATAAAAATATAAAAAATAAATAAATAAAAATGGACCTTCCTTATGAACCAGCAATTCTACTTCTGGGTGTGTGTGTGTGTGTGTGTGTGTGTGTGTATGTATATCTATCTATATATATAAACAAAAAACGAATTTGAAAGAATATATTTAACCCATATGTGCACTACAGCACTATTTACAATAGCCAAGATATGGAAGCAAGCCCATTAGTAGATGAGTAGATGAAAAAGTTGTGGTGTAGTGATGCCAATGAAGCTCAGTGGTTGAGAGTCAACCTATAAGCCAGGAGGTCAGGGTTCAATTCCCAATCAGGACACAGGGTCTCAGGCTCAATCTCCAGCAAGGGACATGCAAGAGGCAGCCAATTGATGATTCTCATCACTGATGTTTTTATCTCTCTTTCTCTCTCCATTCCTCTCTGAAATCAAGAAAAAATATATTTTTAAAAGAAACATTTAAGAAAATTGTGGTATGTATATAATGGAATACTTATTCAGCCATAAAAATATTTTAAATCTTACAATTTACAATAGCATGAACCTTAAGGGTATTATGGTCAGTGAAATAATTCAGTCGGAGAAAGATAAATACCATAAGATTTCACTTATATATGGAATCTAAAGAAAAAAATTAATGAACAAACAAAACAGAAACAGACTCACAAATAAGAAGAGGTAAAAGGATTAAGAAGGAGAAATTGGGCCCAGCATTGATTCCCTCTCATCAGTGATGTTTCTATCTCTCTCACCCTCTCTCTTCCTCTCTGAAATCAATAAAATTATTCTTTAAAGAAGCAGAAATTGATAGTTACAAAACATTAATGGGGTTGTAAAGGGTAGCACTAAAATATGATAATAACTATGTGTAATGCTAGGAAGGTATTAGAAATATCAGTGGGAATACTTCATAAATTATATAGTTGTTTACCCACCTAATTGTATAGCTGAAACTAATACAAAATAATAATAAAAATGTTTTAAAAAGTATCTTAATAGTGTTAAAGTTCTGGTTTACACTTGTTTCTAATACTGAGCTATATTGTTTAAATCTCTCTGCCTGAATATACAAAATTCTAACCCAAAGAAAAAATTTAGCTAAAAAAGTCTTTTTAAATTTGTATTTTAAAAATTTTAAATAAGTTCAAGACAAATGTATATAATCAAATTGCAATGTTTATTATAGTTCTGAAGTTTTTAAAGCTTAAAGCCTACACCATGACCAAGCAGGATTCATCCCAGTAATGCAGGGATGGTACAATATCCGCAAATCAATAAATGTGACATCACATAAACATAGTCATATCAATTGATACAGAAAAAGCATTTGACAAAATCTAACACCCTTTCTTGATAAAAAAAACTCTCATAAAAGTGGGAATAGAAGGAGCATACCTCAACATCATAAAAGCCGTATATGATAAACCCACAGCTAACGTCATACTCAATAGGCAAAAACTAAAACCATTTCCCCTAAAACAGGAACAAGACAGGGATGCCCACTCTCACCTCTCCTGCTCGACATAGAACTAGAAGTATCAGCCATTGCAATTAGACAAGAAGAAGAAATAGAAGGCATCCAAATTGGAAAAGAAGAAGTAAAGCTGTCCTTATTTGCAGATGATATGATATTGTACATAAAAAAAACAAAGGACTATATTCCAAAACTAATTGACTTAATTAATAAATTCGGCAATGTAGCAGGATACAAAATTAATGCTAAGAAGTCTGTGGCATTTCTATATACTAATAGTGAAATTACAGAAAGAGAAACTAAAAAAGCAATCCCATTTACCATCGCCCCCCAAAAAAATTAAGATACCTAGGAATAAACCTAACTAAAGAGGTAAAAGACCTATATGCAGAAAACTACAGGACACTGAAAAAAGAGAATAGAGGAAGATGTTAACAGATGGAAGAGAATACCATGCTCATGGATTGGGAGAATCAACATCATTAAAATGTCCATACTACCCAAAGCAATCTACAGATTCAACGCACTACCCATTAAAATACCAATGACATATTTCACAGACCTAGAGAGAATTCTTCATAGATTCATCTGGAACAAAAAAAGACCACGAATAGCTACAGTAATTCTGAGAAAGAAGAATAAAGTTGGTGGTATCTCAATACCAGATTTCAAGCTATACTACAAAGCAACTGTTCTCAAAACAGCCTCGTACTGGCACAAGAACAGACATATAGACCAATGGAATAGAATAGAGAACCCAGATATCCACCCAAACCACTATGCTCAACTAATATTTCACAAAGGAGGCATGAACATTCAATGGAGCCAAGACAGCCTGTTCAACAAATGGTGTTGGGAAAATTGGACAGATACATGCAAAAAAATGAAACTGGACCACCAACTTACACCAAATACAAAAATAAACTCAAAATGGATACAGGACTTAAACATTAGAAGAGAAACCATAAAAATACTAGAGAAATCCACAGGCAGCACAATCTCAGATATATGCTGAAAGAACTTCTTCACTGATACTGCTCCAAAGGCAATGGAAGCTAAATAAAAAATAAACAAATGGGACTACATCAAAATAAAAAGCTTTTCCACAGCAAAAGAAACCATCAACAAAACAACAAGACACCTCACCATATGGGAGAACATATTTAAAAAAAGTTATCACTGATAAAGGTTTAATCTCCAAAATCTACAGCCAAATTATACAACTTAATAAATGGAAGATGAACGATCCAATAAAAAAATGGGCAATGAACCTAAATAGAACATTTTGGAAAGACGACAGAAGGAAGGCCAAGAGACACATGAAAACATGTTCAAAGTCATTAATCATCCGAGAGATGCAAATCAAAACGACAATGCGATACCATCTTACACC
>PVJN01015283.1:0-44730 GCA_004026805.1 Lasiurus borealis | reverse complement strand
CTCTCTCCGGCTCCTCCCTCCCCCTGCTGCCGGGAGGCAGGAGAAGCCAGCTCTGCACAAAGTCTGAAAGAGCAGGAAAAGAGGGAGGGGACGGGGCTGGGCGGCTGGAGCTTCCTCCGGGATCTGGGAGGAGATCTTTGAACACAAACCCAGCCCTTCCTCCCAGGAGGTGCTGAGTAACTGGTCCAGGGGAGGGAACGTTGGGAGATGGCGCCCGTCAGAAAAGGCTTGGATATGAGCAGCATGGCAGGGATGGTAACCACAGTGATAATACACCCCCATCTGGTATTATTCGCACTCCGTGTACCACTCTACACTTCATCTACAGGCACATCAGATCCTTTCAGTGAGTTCAGGAGGAGAAGGGGCGGGCGGTGTGATGGTGGGGGGAAGGGGGGCTCGGAATCTTATCTCTACTTGCAACGGGAAAAACAAGGCTCAGAGAGTCTGCTCCATTTGCCCAGAGTCCTTGGAGGATACTTCGGGCAGTTGGGTATTGAGATGGGTTGAGGTAGGAGATTAGGTGAGTGAGGCAGGTGGTTAAGTGGGTGAGATAGGTGGTTAGGTGGGTGAGGCAGGTGGTTAGGTGGATGAGGAAGATGATTAGGTGGGTGAGGAAGGTGATAAGGTGGGTGAGGTAGGTGATTAGGTGGGTGAGGCAGGTGATAAGGTGGGTGAGGTAGGTGATTAGGTGGCTGGGTAGTTAAGAGGTCGACAGGAAGACCAGATGACCTCAGCCATCTCTTCCTTCCTGGCCTCTCAGGGCAGTGATCACCTGCCCCATAGAATGCAGTTAGTTGTGTTGTAAATTAAGCCAGTGCCATTCACTAATTATCCCCGAGGGTCTCACCTCTTCCGTGGAGGGAAACCAGCTTCCCCGCTGTCTCTCTCTCGTCACTCCCGTGACTCTGTTTCTGGAGATAAAGTTGACATCTGCTCTGAGAAGGCCGAATGCTCCTCAGACAGTAGGAGCAGCGAAATCAGGCTGCCCCCCGCCTGTGAGGCGAGCTTGGTCACTGCTGGGTCTGGGATGAACCGGGTGCCCAGCCACGGTCAGCAGGGCCTGCTGGGGCTGCATGGGAGGCAAAGCATGCCTGTCCTTCCTCCTGGTTCTCCAGGATGTCCTGGGAGCTCCAGGGGAGCACGAGCCCAGCTCCCTCCTCTGCACCTGGTTGTTCGTTCCAGCATGTTCCCCATCACAAGGGCCCCCAGCCAAGGCTGCCTAGGAAACTCCACCGGGAGCGTGTACAGGACACCTTGGGTCTAACGTAACATTTAATGGCCAAATCTCCGCAGGCGCCTGCATTAATGCAAAACTCTCTCACTGAGTCTCACCAGACAGTCACACTGCTAACAGCCCTAGGGCCCAGCCAAGGCAGGAGGAGGTAATGAAGGAGGTGGTGGCCGAAGGGGCCATTTCCAAGGCCCGTGGTCTGCTCGTGACCTCTGAAGGCAGGTCCTGCCGTGTTCTTCTCTCCATCCCGGGAACCTGAGGCAGGGTCTTACACACAGCAGGCGTTTTATACATGAGTGAATGGGCCACTGTGCTTAAGATGCAGGGGTCTTGGGAACAGATAGTTCCCTAGTGACATGCAAAGATGGACCTACACCTCCCCTGGCCCCCCAGCCCAGAGCAGAAATGACACGATTCTGCCTGTACCCTGCTTCCCAGACCTGCCTGAAAGCCTTTGTTTGCACCCTGACATGGGAGCTTCAGGGATTGGGGGAATGGGAGTGTGTGTGTGTGGGGGGGGGGGGGGGTTGGGGAAGCTTCCTGAAGGAGCCTCTGAAGATGGCCATGCAGGTGTAGAGGTCCCCAAGGAGTCCAGCATGGCCCAGCCCCCAAGTCCCTGTAAGGCTGGGAAGGAAAGACCCCTTGAGAGAAAAGAGCCCAGGACACAGAGGAGATGAGGCCAGTGGGACACCATCACGGGGCTGAGGATGTGCAGAGGGGAGTGGTCAGCCCTTTGGGCTCTGAGTTACTATACTCACATGTACACGTGTGCACACACATGCACAGATGCATGCACAGTCAGGAAAAGGGCCTCCAGAAATTGCCCCAAGTGGGTCCTGCTCTAAGTTCTGGAAACCCTGCTCCAGGCCCCATCTACGCCCCCTGTGCCCCTCCAGGGAAAACGGGCTGTTCTCCGGTTCCGGCTGGGCCTCCTGCCAGCTGTTCAACCTTGCACAGTCCCCGGGCTTCTCCGGGCCTCGGTTTTCTCACCTGTAAAATGAAGGGCGGGTCTGAGAGTCCCTCGGGCTCCCAATGGCCTCAGCTCCTGGCAGCAGGGTTGCCGGGCTCTCAGGTGGAGGCAATTTCCCAGATCACTGAGCCCCACCTGGCCACCGTCGCGCGAGGGCCTCCCCTGGGCCTCGGCCGTCTGGAAACACCGCCATCCATCTTTGTGAATATCTGGTTAAAACACTCACCTAATCCTAACCTAATCCTTTCAATTTGGGGAGAGAATTGAAGAAAAAAAAAACGCAGGCCGCCTGAAGCCTGAATGCTAACAGATGGGTAAAAAGTATGTATAAATTACACCCGCTGCTGTCAATTCAAGCTCTCCAGATAAAGTGATATGAAAGGTGTTTCATTTATAGGGGAAATTAATTGCCAGCTGTATGACTGGATGGTGTGAAGAAACCACAGCCACGCGACGTGTCCCATATATTTTCCTAGCTGGATTCAATACCTTCTGTGCCAAGGGCTCCTGCTCAACTCCAGACCTGGTGGGGGGAGAGGGCATGACCCTAAAGCAGTCATTCCCAAGTTGGGGTGCAGCCGGGAGAGCTTCAGGCTCGGTGGAGGCAGAGGGCATCGGGAGGTAGGCTGCCACTCCCCCCGACTAGCCCTGACCTCTCTGGCCTCAGTTTCTTTGTCCATCAGGGCAACCGCTTGAGCTACATTTATCTGTAAAGACACGCCTTCTACTCCACCTGTGCCCCAAGCACAGGACATGGCAGCCCTCTCTGTGCTCTACCCACCCTGCCAAGCACCCCACCATGGACACTCAGTCCGTGTGTCAATGGGTAACACAGGCACCTGGCACCTGGATGCCAGTCACATCACTGTTCTGTGACCACCCTGCTCTGTACCTGGGCCACTCTCTCTCAAAGCTCTTAGCTCAAACTGCCACGATAAAAATACCACCCATGTCTTCAACAAAAGACATGGATTTTTCATGATTCTGGAGGCTGAAAAGTCTAATACTAAGGTGCTGGCAGATTCTGGTGCTGGTGAGAGCCCACTTCCTGGCTTCAAATGGCTGCTTCTCATGTGCCCTCACATGGTGGAGAGGGAGGGAGCTCTGGTCTCTTCTTCTTCTGATAGGGCACTAACCCCATGATAGGGCCCCACCCTCCTCACCTCATCTAAAGCTGATCACCCCCCAAAGGTCCCACCACCTAATACCATCACATTGGGGGTTAGCACTTCAACATACCAGTCTCGGGGGACACAGAGAGGTGCTTAATGGGAAGGTCTACAGCGCCCTCCTGGCCAGTGCCCTCCTCTGGATATCAGGGTCTTATCATCTCTGCTGCTGCCTGTGGAGATCAGGAGGTGGAGAGGGTATCTCTGTGGGAGACAGAAGCGGGAAGGACAAGCCCTGAAGCCTACCTGAGGGTCCTCCCCAGAGATGGTTTATAGGCCTGGCCGTGGTTCCCTGGGACATATGATGGGGGGGGGGTGTAGGGGGAGACAGAGCAATTTGCACCCCATGCCCCTGTTTCTATGTGATCCTTCACTGGATCATTGGGTGAGGATGTCTTTATCTCAAACCATTTCTGAGGAGGACAGACAGGTGCCAAGAGTTGACAGTTCATAGTCCTGTCCGTAGACACTCAGAAATTGGCCCCAAAGCCCTTGCCCCGTCCTGAAAGGAAGGAGGAAGGCCTCCCCCGACTCCCCAAGCCTCTGGCTTGAGAAATGGCTCTCTGTTCTGCTTTCCCCACCTTCCCCTTCTTTCTTTCCCGGGCAGGCGCTGGGGTCCACACTGAGAGAGCCAATTCTAGGACCCGCAGGGACCACGCGTGCTCACCCCCACCTGGGCATCCTGGAGTCCCCAGCACGGACCCCCGCCCCCATGCACACCTCTCACCAGCTGCTCCCCAGGCCTGTGGGGTCTTTCTGTGCTGCCTGGGGAGAAGGCACGTGGGAGGATTTCCATCCCACGCCCCTCAAGCATTTATCAGAACTATTAAGACAATGAGCTAATATCCTATTCAGATTTAAATAATAAATTAATCTGCATTGTACTGAGGAGGTCTGAGAGAGACTTAATTATCTGGTGTACTTTAGGGTGGAAATGAAGGTTGGGGAGCGTGCTGGGAATAGACAAAGTGACCGGCGATCACGCTGACACAGACACTTAGATGCCTGGCCCCTGGGCAGAGAGGGGAAGTGCCTGCTCTTTCTAGCCCAGAAACTGCCCCCAAGCTGCGGGCGGGCACCTCCCTTTCTCACCATCCGCTAGGGCAGCCGTTCTCAACCTTTTCCATCCATGGCATACATAAACTAATTACTAAAATTCTGGGGACACACCAAAAATATATATATTTTTTGCAGATCTGACCAAAAAAAATAGGTATAATTTTGATTCATTCACACAGGATGGCTATTGTTGACGATCTAAGGGAAAAGAGGTCAGTGCCCCCTTTAGCCAGTCAGCTATTGCATGTGTTAAACATTCTTGCAGCGCACTGGTTGAAAATTGACGCCCTGAGGGGCACCGGGCACACGGTTTCTCATATCACGGTCCTGAGGAGGAAGCAGGCAGCAGCCTGGGAGGTGAGGGGTGAGAACTGGAGATGCTTTATAACCTGAAGTGTTTGCTGGCGACCTGGCAATTCAGTGGGAATAAGAGAACATTCCCTAGAGGGCCCGGGTCAAAGAGTCCTGGCCCCAGACCTCCCTTCCTGGCTGTGTGACCTCAGGAAGCCTAAGTAACTTCTCTGAGCCTCCGTTTCCACATCTATAAAGCGAGGGTGCTAACCGCCTGCGTCCGGAGTGGCTGGAGGATTAGACGCTAGAAGGTGTGGAGCTTTTAGCACAGCGCTGGCGGCAGGAAGCCCGGGGAAACAGGGTGGTACCCATGGGGCTTGAACCTGGGCGCGTTGAATGTGCGCTGACCTGTGCAGGGTGAGTCTGTGGTTGCTCCGTCTTAAACACAGTTAGCGGTCAGCGGGGCTGAGGCGAGGCCTGTGTCCTTCGGCTAAGCTGGCAGAGGCTCGTGGTTCGTTTTCTTCCGCCGGCTGGTCCTGCCGCTCGCTGGGAGCAAGCTTTTCACACCCGGAGCCGGCCTGCCCAGGAGAGGACCGTTTTCAGCCCAGCAGCTCTAGCGACAAAGATGTGAAGTCGCTCCTGCTGCCTCCAGCTCCGCCCTCCCACCTGCCCCAGCCCAGGGAGAGGACAGAGAGAGGCAAGTGGGCTGTCGCCTGGAACACCCCACCTGCCCATTGCCCCTCCGCTCTGTGATCTTGGCACACCGTCCGGTTCTCTTTCCTCACACCCACTAGTTCCTCTCCTCCTCTCCCACAGACTTTCTTGAGGTTGAGGTGGGGCTCTGCCTCGGAGATTGGGGTCCCTTGGGTTGTGCCTCTTGTGAAGACGCACTAAGATAGACTAGCGGATAGGGAAGCAGGGTAGCCATTGAGGCTGAACCAAAGGCTACGACTGGGAACCCCAGGGGAGCTGGGACTTGGTCTGTGTACAGTGAGGATAGGGCTGGGGGGCGGGGGCACCTGAGTGATGAGTCATCGCAGAGAACATACCCAGGAAAGGGGGTGTTGCTGAGAAGAGCTTGATCATTTGTTAAGTTCAAAAGCTGTACGTTCTCTGAGCTCTGCAAGGAGAACTGAGGATGGAGATCTTCCTCAGAGAGAAAGGCTCAGTGGCCCAGGGAGCTGAGACCAGACAAGAGCCTCCTTCCAGCTTTGCAGTCCAAGTGGCTCTGCATGTCACCTTCTTCTCCCAGGGAGAGTTCCGCTGGAGCAATTCCCGTCGCCTCAGATCAGCGCAAAGGGGGTTTGCTCAGAGGCAGCCGGGATGCTGAAGGTCTGCATCCTGAATTGTGGAATATGGTGAAGAGCTGCCCACCCTCCAGCCCCAGCTCCCAGCGTGGGCCCAAGGGAAACTCGATCAGGGTGTGGGGGGGGGGACCATTAAAGCAGGGCAGGGTCTGCTGCGGACCCTCCCCACATTCCCCTGGAGTTCCCCCCAGTAGACCCTGGAGTTTTGGAGGAAGTGGTGCAAAGACCTGCATCCTCACCACCACCAACACAAGCTGCCACCTCCCCAGGGAAGAGAGGAGACAGCGAAGGAATAAGGTGCCCATTTTTCCTGCTCTGGGCTTCAGATCGGGCAGGGTCGGGGTGCTCAAGGGAGGGCTTAGGGAGCTGCACCCCAAAGCAGGTATTGGGGAGACATGCAGAATTAGGTACAGGGACCAGAGTCTCCCCTCCACTCCCTGCACTGGGACAGGCTGGTGACCATAGGTGTTCGTTGATGGCAGCTGTGGCCTCCTGACATCAGAAGACAGCTGGTGGGAAAGGGAAAGGCAGGGAGAGACTTAACAGCGCCTGCTCTGCCCTTGGGGACAGGAGTCTCAGAAGCCTTCCCCCACCACGAGGAAAAATGATGGACAATAGCAGCCCCTTCCCCGATCTACCATGGGAGGGATGCTGGGCTCTGACCACTGGGGGATTCTCTTGCCTGGTCCTTAGAAGCCCAATCCCAGAGGTCACAGCTGCAGTTAACAGATCGCCAGTTCCCGAAAGCAGCCTCCACAGCGTCCACCAGCCCTGCCGCCGGAAGTGGGCGCTCCCTCCTCCTCAGAGCGACCCGGGGCTGTGCTGTCTCTCCCCATCAGGGGGCAGCTAATAGAGTGTGGCCTTCCGACATCACTTCTCTGCTTATCCGGAGCCATTAGTTAACCCTCATGTTATTAATTTACTTGTTCTGCTTTGTCTCCCGGTTTATGTGCAGCTGCCCTGCTCCCCAGCCAAACGCCACGCTCAGGGAAGCCAGACAGCAGGCCTGGTTTGCTCTGTCTCACCCCCGGCCCCCGGCACGCTAAAGAGCGCCTTACGTGTAATGAGCGCTCAGCTCTGGTTTCTCTAAACAAAACCGTTCAAACTCTGCCTCTCCCGGGCGTTTCAAATCCCCAAGGAGCTGGCCCGCCTCAAAGACTGCTTTCTACAAAGCAGGCCACGTCCAGGGCTCCGTCCGGCCTTTCATCCCCAGAGTGACAGCACCTAAAGCCCCAGGGAGAGAAGGAAACAGAGAAATCATGGATCCTCACTCACACCCACCATTGGCATCCTCTCCCCAGCGCTTCTCACAGGGGGTCACCGGGTCTTCGCCGGCACCCACCTTTCAGCAGGGAGCGCCCGTTGCCAGGTGGCCCATTCCAGAGCTGGCCGGTGCTTCCTAGATGTTTCCTAGACAATGACAATGGTGGCCATAACGTGGCCTGTTAGGATCATTTCCAAGACCAAAGGTTTGAGCAAAAATGGCTCTGATGTTCATAGCACTGTTAGTTGCCAACGGCGTGCTCTGTGCTCCCCTGGACACGCTAGGGCCACGGGCAGAGCGGCAGGGGTGATCCTGGCCTCAAGCAGCGCTCCGTCTCATCCGTGGCCAGGCAGTAGAAGCGTGCCCCCCCCCCCAAAAAAAAAAAAAAACAGAGAGCACCGACCGCTACTTGGTGTTGGCAAGATCACGGCACGGGACATAGCCCGCACTGTGTCTAGGTCTCGTCCCCATGCAGGGTGTCCTGGAGTGGCTCCTTCCCTAGGGAGACCCTGAGTCTCTTTCTGTAGTTCGGAGCGTGGGAATATCCGGCCCGTGGGCCATCACGGCCCTCGAAATCGTTTGGTCTGGCCCTGACAAGGCAGCTGCAGGTGGGACTCAAAATTCAATAAATCTCGGGGCTTTTTTCAGAGCAACATAAATGTCTCTTAGCTGAATTATATTAAGTGAATGATGTGATAAATATCCAATGGCCCTTGGCAGAAAAAGTGTTCTTTTTCTGACCAACAGCAAGAAGGGGCCGGACCCGATGATCCCGCACGCCCCTCTGGCTCGCGGATTCCTGTGAGCCCAGCTGCTTCTTAGGGAGACAGGAGCTCAGGAGACACTGAGCAGGGAAAGGTGGGGGAGTGGCACCCCCCAGGATGCATCCCAACCATCCCCTACACCTCACCGCCAGCAGGCAGCTAACCCCCTCGCCCTCTCTGCTACCTGGTCTGAGAAAGTATTGGGAGATGCGTGTGTGGCGGTCGCATCGCTGTGTTGTGTCTCTCAGGACTGGGACGGGAGCCGGGTATTGGAAAGGCTCTTGGCACTGTGTGCAAGCTCACTGCGAACCAGGAGCAAATCAAAAGAACATAAACTCTGGAGACTCCGGAGGTGCTGAGAGGACACAGTAAGAAATGCACTGGAGGCAGGAGGCTGGTCCAAGAAGACTTCCTGTAACAGGAGAATGATGGGGAGGCCTGGAGCAGTGAGTGGGAGGCGCTGGCCGCGTGTCAGGGGCAGCAGAGCCAGGCTCTCCATGGGGGGCTCAGGAAGGTGGGGCACCACACAAGCAGGCATCCTGGGAGCTGTCCTCCAAGGGCGTCCCAGGAGCCGCCAGATTCCCCCCCCCCCGCCCTGAATGATGCCGCTAACTCGAAAGCATCACGTGTAAGTGGACCCTCATTCTCATGTGACACTGACCACGGAGACACTCTGTGCCGACATTTTCACCAAACCCTGTGAGTGAGGGCGCTGTCTTCTCCTGCACTTTCCATTCATCTGTGCTGCGTAGCGCCTTACAACTCACCTGGTCCCCTGCGCCAGTCTCCCTGGCCTGCCAAACAGGCACCCTCGTGCCCTTGGCTTGCTGATGTTTATAAAGCTGGAGGATGCGGTGGCCTGCCATTACTTCTCTTATTTGACTCTTGTTTCTCTCATTTGGACTTTTCAGATAAGTTGCAAAAGAACAAACACCCTTTTCCCCACCTCACCTCCCAGCTCCCCACTCTGGGCCTAAATGGGGTGTGCAGGGGGCGGGGAGACTCTCCTGGGATGGGGCCAGTCAGGGGGATACTGGAGGTTGCATCTATACACTGTCCGATGACCCTCACAATACCCCCCCACTCATCTGAGATGAGATGCTCAGGCGAGAAGGCAGTGTCCCCTGAGGGCCAGTGTCCTACAGAGCTGGCTGTTCCTCAGCCACTGTGAGCTGGAGGACTGACAGGGGTGGACCCAAAGAGAGGACCAGATGGGACTCAAGGCAACCTGCCTGGTCTCCCAGCCTCCTTGCCTCCTGGCCTGGACGCAGCATTAGATAGCGACCCGTTATGCCCTCATTCCTTGCAGTGAGCGGAAAATTAAATGTTCAAGGTGGGGCAGCTTTTCCACAGAACAGAAGTCTAGGACTCAGGAGGCCTAATTGTGCGAGCATGCACAAGCCGCCGCCTCCTGGGACCTCAGTTTCCCCATCTGAACATCGGGCATGATGGTACCTGCCCAGACAGCCTTGCGGATGTGTTGGAGGTTGAGATGAGAGAATTAATAAGACTGCACTTAGAAAGGTACAGATTGCTCTGCTCACCTGCCAGGGAAACTTGATACTTTAAGCTTATTGTGAGGTTTAAGGAGGTTTCGCATAACGTAACGTAAGGAGAGATAGAGGCTGCATGACAGAACAACGAAAAGTAAGAAGATACACACACACACACACACACACACACAAACATGCCTTTGTTACATGCCTTTAAAGCAGTGGTTCTCAACCTTCCTAATGCTGCAATCCTTTAATACAGTTCCTTATGTTGTGGTGACTCCCAACCATAAAATTATTTTCATTGCTACTTCATAACTGTAATTTTGCTACTGTTATGAATCGTAATGTAAATATCTGTTTTCCAATGGTCTTAGGCTCATCGCGACCCACAGGTTGAGAACCGCTGCTTTAAAGGAAAGGAAGCATAAAGGCTTTTTAATGACTGAATTGGCAACCTTTCACCCGGTGCCTGCTGTATGCCTAAGAGTGAGCAGGTGATGAGGAAGGTAGAGTGGGGAGGGCTGTCCCAGGCAGAGCACAGAGTAAGTCCTTGGCCACAGCTCACTCATGAAGCCTTCTCCTTTCCTCACCCCTCCCACTCCTCCCAGAACCCCGGCCGCACTCAGTGGCACAGGCCTCAGCTACCAAGCGCAGGGATGTGTCCCCAGATCCAGGGCTGAGGGAGGAAGCAGGCCATGGAGGGTGTGTGTGTGTGTGTTGGTGGGGAGCGGAGAAGGTCCAGCTTTATCCGGAGACACCTGCAGCTATAAAAAGCTCCTGCCCCCACCTTCAGACCAAGTGAGAGCTGCTGCTGTGAGTGCCCTGTGAGGTCCCTGGGGGTGAGGAGAGGCCACAAACACCTCGCTGGGGAGCAGCGTAGGCCTGGCATTCTAGGGAGACACCCCCTGGAGTGGAGCTGACACCCCTTACTATCCACTACGCGGGCCAAGACCAGCACACTTCCTGCTTAGTGCTCTCCTTTCACCCCCATCTGCCCCTTCTGGGACCCTCCCCACCTGCCAGCAGACTCTAGATGCACAAACTGCTTCTGTAGCCTTTTGTGTGCAAACTAGGCCCTAAACCGTAGCATCCCGGGTCGGCTCCTGCACGGGGCTGGGGTTTGAGTCTGGCTCTGGGTGTTATTTAAAGCCACAGCGGGCTCCAGCTTGTTGTCTGCTGTAATATACACCACCCTCCCTGGCGCTGAGCCTCCCCGCCCCAGGTGTGTGCAGGGCGGCGGTGGGGACCCACTGCATTGCTATTACAGTATTTGCATTTATATGAGGCACAGACCCCAAGTCTCCCGTCTCTGGGTGCTTTTACAACCCTGTGTATACATAATTTATTTTTGTTGCTATTTAATCAGTCTCCGTGTTGAGATGAAAAGTTTCCAAGGGGCCCCAGGTTATTATGCAACTTTCAATTCCAGCAGCATTGACTGAGTGCAGGGGGTCCTCAGCCCCTGGCTCAGATACAAAGGGGAGGCGGGCAGAGGCCTGGGCAGGAGGCCGTGTGGTATCTGGCCACAGGGCAAGCTGAAGCTGAGGCCAGGTGGCTGGGGGCAGGGGCAGAGCCAAAGTCCGCCTTCTGTGAGGCGTGGCCAGAGGGGAGATGCTAAAGGAGGGGTGCCCCAGGGAAGAGCACGTTCTTGGGAGGAACCAGCTGGCCTGGGCTTTGGGGTTTGGCGTTGGGAGACAGAGGGGCTGAGCAGCAATGCTGGAACTTAAGTGGGAAGCAAGAGCTGCAAGTGGGTGCTGATTCAGAAGGCAGCGGCGGGGGGCAGGATGCACCCCAATGTGGTGTCTTCAACAGAGTTCAGTCTAAAAAGCAGATGAGGTCGTTCTGGGTTCCTGAAGTGAGCCTGAGAGGATGCCAGAGGGGAGCCCCAGGCTAACCGAGATCTGCACCTCCACTGTGTGTGGAGTGCGGTGGGTTATAAATAAACAAGGGAACAAAGAGGTGTGAGCGGATGTGCCCGCCTGCCTGCCTGCCGGAGCTGCCCTGGGCAGTGGTGTGGCTGGGGTCCTGGCTCTGCCTGCTGGAGCTGGCCCTAGGAAGGGAGCGGAGAGCGTTCCTGTGGGGTGGCACTGCATGCTGGGAAATTCCAGAACCCCAACATACACACACAGCAGATGTACACAGATACCTTCAAACATGCATGTAGACACACAGACACACAGATCTGTACAGACACGCAGATCTGTTTGCTCAAACATATGGATAGATGTATGTGGACACAGACACATAAACACACAACTGCAGGCACTCTGATGCTCACAGGCACACACCCCCTCATGATACTGGCCTCCCCAGAGAAGGATAATCAATGTGGGGAGGGGGAACGTAAATGCATGTGCTCCCTAAGAAAGCACACTGTCGGGGGCTGAGGTTCTCCATGCAGGGTAGGGAGTAGCATTTCCAGCAAAAAGCTACTCAGGGGATCCCCACCCATGTGGCCTGGTCCTCTGTCCCACATGACCCCGCTGACCGCAGATCTTCCTTGGAGGGCAGATGTAAACTTTATGCAAAGTGGAGATTTGGGGAATTAGATGATCCTGTCTGGAAAAACAAAAATGAGTCCTTCCGAAGGCTTTGTGTCCACCAGCTGGGCTGGAACCTGCCAAGCTCCTTTGCATGTGAGCCCTGTCGAGCTTCTGCGGGTGACACCACCTACGCGTCCTCCTCGGAAACACAGCCACGCCCCACCGATGCACTCAGAGAAAACCCTCTGCTTAGCTGCTCCCCCACACCTCTTCCTCACAGTCAGGAGTCTGCTTGGGAACAGCCCGGCCCTCCTTTCTCTCTCCCGGTGAGGAGACCGACCCAGCTCAGGAACGAGACCTCTGCCCACGCTGGCTCAGGATCCATCAGTGCCCGGCCAGGCCCCAGCTCCAGCTCCAGCTCCACACGGTCTCCCCTCCCCTCACTCTGCCTCCACCAAGACTCGGCTACTGGCCCGAGCTTTTATTTTCCTCTCATCACCCTGATTATTCCCTGTTTAATTAAAATTTGTTTCAGCTAATAGGCCTTAAATTAGTATTTTCAAATATTGACATCTACTGGACCCTCATTCATTATTTTCGAAAGCTCTGGGGCTAATTGGTTTATCACCCACCAATTAATTACTTGTGCACTGGACAGGTAGCCACTGCCCCCAGAACATGGATGGACACCTTCACAGGTAGATGAAGCCACGCATGCAACAGATGCACACAGACATGCGTGAACACATGCACGCACGCGCGCACGTGCACTTCCTGGACATTTCCCGAGTGGAAGTGAGGCCAAGTAGGGTGTGTCCGTGCATGTGTTAGGAGCCCAGGAGGAAGGCAAAGTCTTTGTCACATGACTCCCCTATAAGATGGATCTGGGGTCCTCTTCTCTCTGCTCTCCCTTCAGTGCCTGGGGGGCAGCAACACAAAAAGGAGACGCCCAAAACTGAGGAAGGGCTCAAGAATGACAGCTGGCTGAGACCGGTTTGGCTCAGTGGATAGAGCGTCGGCCTGCGGACTGAGAGGTCCCAGGTTTGATTCCGGTCGGGGGTATGTACCTTGCTTGCAGGCACAACTCTACTGTGGGGCGTGCAGGAGGCGGCTGATCGATGTCTCTCTCTCATTGATGTTTCTGACTTTCTATCTCTCTCTCTTCCTATCTGTAAAAAACCAATAAAATATATTTTAAAAAAAAAAAGAGAATGGCAGCTGGAGCTAGTCACTGAGGCCTGGAGAAGGCAGGAGACCCTGGAAGGCCCAGGGAAGAGAGGGATGTCTGCACAGGGAGTGAGCCACAGGCAGGAGAGGCGCTACAGGGAGGGAGAAGCGGGGAGGGGGCCGAGAACTGAGCAGAAGATGGAACATCCCCTGGACGCCTCCACGGTCAGGCCCAGGTCGGCTTCTCTTCAACGGGGAGGCGCCTGTGGGAGGCACCCAGCTGCCTAGAGGGGCCCAGCTGGGGGCCTGGGCTGATCCGTGAAGGTCTTGTGCTGCCACAGAGCAGATCCCATGTGGCCCTGAGCCAGAGACGGGACCGCATTTGCCCCAGGGCGGGGTGGGGTTGGGGAGTTAATGGGGAGTCTGCCACTGAAGATGGGAAGAAATCCCCTCTGCCCTGTGCTCTTCCCCACCTCGGCTACTGAGACCTTTAAAGAGACATAATGTGTTCAGGATGCCACCCCGGAACCCCAAATCCCTCCCTGGGCCTGTGATCCTGCACAGCCATTTGGGCTGGAGGAGGTGAGACCAGCGTCTTGACCAGGATCTTCCCCAGGCCTCCGCCAATATGAGCACTAGCTGCTGGGACTCAGCTTTACCCAGCTTCCCCATCCGTATGTCTGTCCATGTCCCAACCGCTGCCAGCCTGCCAGATCCCCGTCTCCGGGAGGCAGAGCGGGAAAGGCTGGGAGAGGTGGAAGGTGGCACGGGGCTCCGCTCGGGCGGCGTTTTCACCTCCTTGTAAACAGTCTGGAGTGACTGGGATTAAAGTCTCTTCAAGTTGCTAGTATCGCTTTGCTTTCTGGCAGAGCCGAGTAATCCACGGGGATTAAAGAAACAGCCGTGCTCATCTCCCACAAATGAATATCTGTCAGAGCCATTGACCTGGTAAAATAATGAATTTAATGCGCAGCAAACCGCACAGGGCGGCGACACAGTGTGGCCTGGGGAAGTGTTCCCACGTGTCCTGAGGAGAGTCCTGAGGAAACGGGACCCCCTGGGGCTGCCCGCCCCCCCCCCTTATTCCTTCCTAGAACCCCCTTCCTCCACAGCCTGAGCTGAGAGGTCCGGGCTTCTCTGAAGGAGGAAGGAGGAGGGCATCCTGGAAACCATCAAGCCCAGCCTTGCTCAGCCCACTCAGAAAAGGCTGGTCCCTCTCAATTTCCTGCCTGTGCTTTGGGCTTTGTGGGCTGTTGTGGCTTCCTCCAGGGCTCTCCCCCAGCTCTGTCCCTTGTGGTCACCAGGGAGGCCCTCTTTCAGGCTCTGTCACCATACAGTCTGTCCCCCTCGAGCCCCTGGGCCCGCCCAGCTCTCCAACCCACCACCAAACCCCAGGACCAGAGCTGGGGGCTAGAAATGCAGGCAGCCAGGCCAGAGGACTCCTCTTCCCTAAGGGGAAACTGAGGGGACTTCTCCTCACCTTGAATGTCTGCGGCAGACAGAGGAGAGGTGTCCCAGAGAGTCCATCTCCTGCTCAGCTCTGCCTCTACTCCCCTCTTCTGGGGACACTGAAAATGGCGGTCAGGGTGGCTTCTTGGTAGCATGCAGCACATCTCTCCTGTGGCAGAGTCATGGAGCCAGGTTCAGAGCTGGGAAGAAGAGGTGGCCTGGCAGCCAGGTGAGGACCTGTGCCGGGGGGTAGCTCCAGCTGAGAGCTGAGGTGGCATCCTTGCTATTGGGGGGTCAGGCCCAGAGCCAGAGAAGGGACCGCATTTGCCCCAGGGCGGGGGCTGTATCCTGTGCTGACCCCAGGGGCCTCTGTGTGTAACTGCCAGCGTGCCTTCCACCCCTCCGGCCATGTTCACAGAAGTGGACATGACATTCAGCCAGTCTGGCATCTGACCAGGGATCCACACTTGTTGGGGGTCAGGAGAGGTGGCCTGACGAACCCAGGGAGAGATCTGTGTGTGTCTCGGCCATGGCCAGTCTCCTTGAAGCCTCCCGAAGCCACTCTTCTGAACGTTTGAGTGGAGACAAGGAGAAGGTAGGGCAGACAGCCCGTTCCCCTTTTCCATGGGGTGAGGGAATGTGGGAGGGAGTGGCCTCAGGAGCCCAAAGCCATGGTTCTTACTGAGACGTTGGGCAACTCCACTGCTTCACCCAACCCCCACCCCTGGGTGTGCCCTGGGGCTGGGATGTGGAGAGAGATGAGCCCACTGGTCCGGGGGAGCTTGTGCCAGCCACACAGGGAGCGTAAGGAGGCAGCCACCCTGCTCTCTGCCAGGAAGGAGACCCAGGGTGCCAGACTCAGCCCATCTTTCTCCAACAATGTCTCCTATTTCACCTGCAGACCTGCCTCCAGTCCACCTCCTCCAGGCAGCCTTCCCATCCCACTCTGACCCCATAGGGACTCCCTTCCCCGAGAGTCAGTACCTCACGAGACCTGAGGACTCACAGTTGAAGCCTTGCTTATTGAACAGAAAGCTCCTCCCAGCCCAATCAGACCTGGACGAGCCAGGCCCTCCCCTATGCCCCCAGCCCCATGCCTGCTGCCTCAGTCCCCCTGCCTGCCTGCCTTCCGGAGCTCCTGGCACTGCAGCAGGTTCTTTCATGGCTGCACACCGCTCCTGCACCCGACCCAGCCCTATGGAGCGGCAGAGAAATCGGCTAGGGGACACAAGGCGGCAGTACAGGCACTGGGCCACCTGTGACTTGCCCAGGAGAGGCCAGGGCGGTGCTCACATCAGAAGCTGGAGGAGCGGGAGCGTTTGTGGGTCAGTTCCTCTGGAGAACCAAAGCAAGGGCTGGCTGAGGAGGCTTCCCATTGAGAAAATCAGGAGTGGGTGGTCTCTGGACGGCTTCTATGGCAGAACACGGCAGGCTTCATGGCAGGCTTCATGGCAGGCATCACCGGGGGACGAGTCTAACCAGGGCAGTTGTCACAGGCAGCATCCCCAGACACAGGCTCCCCCTCACTCCCGCCCACGCACACCCACACACTCACACTCGCACTCGCCCACCCCCAAGCTTCAGACACGCGTTCTCTCGCCCTTCCTTCAGGTACAGCGCTCCCTCCGCCAGGCCTGGCTTTCCTCACTCCCTCCCGGCCCTCGCAGGGATGACTTCCTGTGGGTCGTGAACTTCCTAAGGGCTGGGCCTTGGAGTCAGAAGTATAGGCGCCCGAGTGAAAGGGCCTCTGGGAGCCAAGAAGCTTATTTTTTCTCGTGGTAAATATTGTGCCGGTTTCACAGGCCGCCCCGCCGAAGCAGGGAAAAGCTGGGTTTTTCCTAATGGGCCACCAGGTTTGCGGCTGCCTGGCCATCCCAGCGGCTGGCAGGCTGCCCTCTCTCCCCACCCACTTCACTCACAGCTGGACAAAGGGAGGCTGCTCAAGCCCTAACCTCGCCTGGGATCTTGGGGACATCTCCTGCCCCTAAAGTCAGTTTCCCCACCTGTCTCGATTTGAATGGCCTTTCTGCAGCAGAGAGCTCGGAGTTAGAGACGAAGGACTGGCTTTTGAAAGTGAGAATCCCCCCGGGCGAGGACCCAGGACTATCTTTTCTCCCCGTTTGCTCACATTCCACCACTTTCTAAAAAGACGCCGGCATGGGGGGCCGGAGGGGTGTGTGAGGCTGGCCTTCCCGGAGAGGATGAGGCCATGCTAAGCCACGCGGACTGCGGCAGGCTTCACGACAGGCGTCTCACAGCTCCCATTGCAATAGCTGCAGGTGACGGTCCCGCGTGGCCTGAGGGTTCGTGTGCTCCCTGAGCCCCTTTCTCTGCAGACAGAGCAGAGGTCAGCCTCGCCCCTGAGTCTCCAAGCCACTCACCGGTTCCTAAGTCCCCCTGTGCCCCCACTGTGCACTGAGGCTGTGGGGACGCTGGAGAAGGGAGCGTGTGGCCACGGCGGCAGGCGGCCAGGCCCCTGTCTGGCCAGGGAGACATGACTCACACACATGATGCAATGGAGAGCAGAGGGTGGCCGTTAATCAGAGCGGGAGCATTGGGGTCGGCCTCCTCCCTCACAGGCAGAGGGGGTGCGCTGACGTGGTTAGAGAAGAACGCTTTGTGTGGGCCCTGGGATGAGGCCCTGTATTTAAGAAGCTCCAGGGGCTGGCCAGCGGGAGACCAGGGAGGAAAAGAAAGCGGGCAGAGCAGAGAGCTTCGGCCTGGGAGTGGAGGCCTGATGACTCTGGTGACAGCCTGGCCCCGTACACTTCCTGCTCAATTCTCTGAGCTTAGTTCCCACTCTACCAACTGGGGGTCCAGGGAGATCCCTGCCCCCACCCCAGCTCAGGCTGGGGTTCCTTCATAGAAGGAGGGTGGGCCTGAGAGAGCTGGGAGGGAGAAGGTGGAGTTAGAGTTGGGAGGATCAGGACCAAAGACCCAGCAGATTCTACACTTGGATCAAATGGTGAGAGAAGAGCCCTGTCTGGTGTGGCTCAGTGGTTGAGTGTCATCCTGTGCACCAAGAGGTCACAGATTTGACTCCTGGTTCAATTCCCACATGCCCGGGGTTGTGGGCTTGATCCCCAGTGTGGGGCACATAAGAGGCAGCCAGTCGATGTTTGTCTCTCTCTCCTTCTCTTTCTCTCCCTTCTTCCCCTTCTTCTCTCTCTCTTTAAAATCAATTTAGAATTGTTTTTTTAAATGCACATCCAATCATTAAAAAAAGAAAGAAAGAAAGAAGAAAAGAGTGAGTTGGGGGATGGGTGACTTTGGCTGAGGAGACTTGGGGTATCCTGGGTTCAAACCATGTCTTTACTTGAGCAGGAGCAGAACTGGGCAACAGTCATGGCATGGGGCTGTCACTGGGGAGAGGCGAGGCCTTTGGTCCCTCGCAGGCCTCCGGAGGTTGTGATAGAGGGAGGCAGAGCCCTGGGAGATGGAGCCGGAGTCAATGCGGGCGCTGGAGAGCACTTTTCATGGTCGGTGGTGGATGCACCTGGCTGGAGGTTTGTGCTCAGGAAGTTCACTTTATGGGGTTCAAGAAGCTCCTACCTTTTGGTTAAAACAATGATACCACGAGGCAGGCCCAGACCTCATGTTCAGGGAACCAGCATTGTCCCTGCTTCTCTGCCAGGAGCTGGGGACTCTGCACCCCACCCCTGTCCTGCTGGACAGAGCATCTCCAGATCATCTTCACGAGGCACAGGGTGTGGGCAGGGGTGGGGGACCTAGCACTCCCAGTGTTTCCAGCGCTGTCCCTCCTCCACCCCTCGCTCACACAGCTCCAGGCACTTCTCTCTCGCCTTCCAGCTGGAGTCCCACCTCCCACACAAGCCTTCCTGAGGGTTCCCATCCCTGCAGCCTTCCTCCTGCTCAGCCGGCACACTCACTCTCCATTCACTCCTACCAGCCCGGGGGAGAGGTGCTCTTATCTCTCCGATTGGTAAGGAAACCGGGGTGCCCAGAGGTGAAGCAGCTGCCCAGAGTCACGTGGCCAGTGAGGGTGGAGCCAGGATTTCAACCTCCATCCTCAGGGCATGCACCCCTAACTGTGAGGCCACACAGTCTCTCACTCTGCTCCCAGCCCACCACAGGGGCTGGGTGGCAACGGAGGCTGGCCTGGAATTAGCTGGGCAGCTGCCCATTTGAGGGCCAGCGTCCCCTCACTCTTGGCAGCCTCTTTTAGCAAGGGCAGGGCTTGGATGCCTTCAGTCCACTCTCTCACTCGCCCCCCACTCCCAGCCCGTCCCCCTCCTGGCAGGGGCCAGCTGCTGGGTCACTGTGCTTCTGGGTCAGAGGAGCAGATGGCTCACATGAGCCTGAGGTGCAGCTGCAAGAAGCCCTGAGTCACGGAGGACACCCCTCCTGGGGACCCTGCATCACCACAGAGCTGATCCTGCCCCGGAATTCTTACTGTAAACCGGCCACACCTCAGGCCTAGGAGTTTGAGAGGAGGAACAGATGGGCCAGAACCCCAGCGGGACTGTTGTTCTCTTTGTCCTTAAAACCATCCTGTAGAGATCTTCCCTATATAGGATGGACCCCTGTCTTCCCCTGAGCCTCTACTGTTGGTGGTTGAGGGTTTTATCGTCTCCCCTCCCCCGGCTCCACCCTGCCAGAGAGAGGATGGCCCACTGACCTCCTGACTAGCAGGGTTGGAACCTACATACATGTTCCAAGCCACCTCTCCACCTGGAATGCACCCTGAGGCAGCTCCTTAGGTGTCTGATCAGTGGGTACCCTGTGGTCCCCCTCCCTGACCTCTCCCCTAAGGAAGGATGACATGGGGGTTCCAGCGTCTCCCAGGATTTGGTGAATCCTTCTCAGGCTAGACCCCCATTCCAGCTCCAGACAGCTCAGAGGTAGGGGTCATGGGTAAAAGGTTTCTCTGGGCTCATGGACCTCAGCCTGGCCCCTTCTCCCCTACCTCTTGTCCTGATTCACAGAGTGGCTGTGGTTCCCCAAGAAGAATATTCCGGAGGGACTAACCCCCACTCCAGTCCATCTCTCCTGAGTTTCAACCATGGAGATACTTCT
This sequence comes from Lasiurus borealis, assembly GCA_004026805.1. Taxonomy (NCBI): domain Eukaryota; kingdom Metazoa; phylum Chordata; class Mammalia; order Chiroptera; family Vespertilionidae; genus Lasiurus; species Lasiurus borealis. The sequence goes on along the minus strand of PVJN01015283.1, from coordinate 25,040 downwards.
GGGATCATTGTAAGGAAGTGCAGCTTCATCACTTAAAGGTGCAATTTATTTGTAAACCCATGTGCTCACACACAGGAAAGTAAAACCAATATTGATTAGCAATTAGTCTATATGTTCCATCACATTGACTGAGCCACTCCTGGTGGTATCCCTGCACTAGGGCCTGAGGCAATGAAAGGAATAGGGCAGTGCCCGCCCTAGGGGACAATAGGGCCCTGCACCCCAGGAGCTCACTGCCAGACCCCTGTCAAAGGATCCAGCAGGTCCCCTCCATTCTCTCCTCTACTCTGCGTGCACCAGCTCTATGCCAGACACGAGGTTAGCATGACAAGCCAGCAGAGCCTTCCAGAAGGAATTGTCAAGTGCACCTACCCTTTGCCCAGAAGGCTGGTGCTCACTAAAGCGGGTACCCGCTCAATGATGGGAGAAGCTGTGTGCCTTGTGCAAGCTACTGAATCTCCACGGCCATTACTTCTCTCAAATGGCCTTCTTCCTGTTTGAGAGGTGCTTTGCAAATTTTTTTTTATCCTCACAGCAACCCTATGAGACAGATAGAATATATGTTATCCCACATTAACTTTTGGAAATGAGAAAAATGTAAGAGAGGCTAAGAGCCACGCAGAGGGGTAGTGCAGAACCCACCTTTGCTGCTTCCCAGCGTTGGGGTTGACAGTCCTCAACATCTCTTTCTCTTTGAAAACGCTATGACCAAAGAGACTGGGGTGGGGCGAGCTGGAACTGCACTTGGAGCTCAGAGGGCTGGTGGTCCCAAGGAGGAGAGAGCAGAGCCACCCAGAGTATGCAGCCAGGATGGGTGGGACCGAGTGCACAGGGTTCATGACACCACGTGAATCAGACCTGCCCGCACTTGACCAAAGTGGAAACTCTGCATAGCACAGTGATAAGATTTTCAACAGATTCCCCTCTGGTTTGTGTATCCAGCAGTAATTACCACCAGCAGAGCTGGGCACTTTCCCAAATTACATGGTTATGTTCCTGCTCCATGGGGAGGGGACAGAGGAGAGGTCAGGAAGGGACAGAATTGGGGCCTTTGATCAGACAACGTGGCCCTGAAGGAGAGGTGAATTTCCATGGTATTTTTTTCTGGTGGCGCTTTCAGGTGATCAGGCACATTGAGGGGGTGGACAGGTGCCAGATTTTGAACTGAGGTTTAAGAGCAAAGGAAGTTGATGCTTGATTGTCCCCAAAACACTCTTGAGACCATCCTGCAGAAAAACCATCAACCACACAACTCATGTGAGTGAGTGACAGCTCTTACCCTGCCCTTCTGTGGGTCTCAGCTCTGAGCAACCTCTGCAGAGACCTGGGATGCCCAGAGGGCCTGACAGCAGCTGCAGGACATGGGGTGGGGTTGGCAGGGTCTGGACGTGGCAAAGATTAGGCATTTTGGTCCCTGTGAAGATGGCTCTGTAACCCTATTCTACTGACATTGTAAGAAGCAGCTCACTAGGTAAACTGCAGGACCCACCCTCAGGTCTCCGCTGGGTTTGCTGTGGTTCTGGGCAGGGTCCTGGGAAGATGTGGGGAGGGACCTGAGCCTGGAGAAAAGGAGACTTGCCCACAGGTCAGCTCATAGAGGTAGACAGGCAAGGAGAATGGACATGCAGGGAATCCAGGGCTTTGTCTCTGGGCCATTTTGGCCATAAAGGAGATGGGGCCATGAAGAGGGAGTGGGTGGAGGTAGCAGCCTGCTCCCCTCCCCACTCATCATGAGCCATGCCTGTGGATGGGCATGTTCACCCCCACAACCAGCTCCCAGACTCCCTGCCTCCTCCCTGAAGCCCAGTCCACAGGTCCATAAATGACCCAGAGAAGGCTGGAACCACGAGGGCTCACCAGGGTTAAGAGTGGCCTCAGAGACAGGAAGAGGATGCTTATCTTCTATTTCTTTCTTTCATTTTTCTTTCCTTCCTTCCTTCCTTCCTAATATTTTTCTTTCACTCTCTTCCCTCCCTACTTTCTCCCATTCTTCTTTTCCCATTCTTCCTCATCCCCCATCTTTCCCCCTCCTTCTCCTTCTCTTTCCTCCCTTCCTCCTGTCCTCTCTAGTCCCCCAGGGAGACGCTGCTGCCCCTTGCATTTCCACCTGCCTTGCTTCTGAATCTTTCTGATTTCAGAACTCTATTTCTGCCTCCTCAGCACAGAACAGATGCAACAAGGGATGTGCAGGTGGAGTAAGGAGGAAGAGAGAGGGAAAGGCCACAGTCCATTAACACGCTGGATCCCATAGCCCCACAGCTACTTGAGGGCCCAACCCTGGACTTGATGCATTAAAAGACAGAGGGGCCTCCTAGGCTGGCTCAGCAGTGTGCCCAAGGAGCCCGGGGGGACCTCTTTTAAGAGGCTGTTTTAGGACCCCAGCCCCAGAGTGAATTAAGTATGTGCGGTGGGGCTCTAAGTGTCATCCTTTTTAAAGAGCAGACCAAGTGATACAAAGCAAGTCACAAGATATTTTGAGGAATCTTAGGCTAAGGAGACAAGGCACTCACATGAAAATTGTGTTAGGTCAAGTGTGGATCTGCCCCAAGCTGAGGGCTGGGGAATTCCAGGGCTGGAGAAACGGGGGCCTGGAAGTGGAGCGCTTGAGCTGGGCTCTGATTGAGAGGATTTGCGTGACTTGTCGGAGGAGGGAGAATTACAAGCAAGAGCAAATTATTCGAGTCAGACACTTTAAATGGCAGGCAATAAATTGGATGGATGGGTGGATGGATGGATGGATGGATGGATGGATGGATGGATGGATGGATTGGTGGGTGAATGGATGGTGGCCTCAATTGGCCCCCACAGATTGCTGGGCTGTGCATTACTCTAGTGTGTTGGGTGGCTGTGGTTTCAAGCCAGAGCTTTGAGGGACATGACACAATCCCCCTAACCCGACCTCTTATCCACTTGCCACCACCCTTAACTATCCTTCCATCCTCTAGAAGAGACCAAACAAGGGAATGAAGGTTAAATCCGGCTTCTTCCTCCTCCCTGGCCCACCCTGGGCCCAGCGTTCAGAGAAGAGTTAAGTGACAGAGCCCCGTTCTCCTGTATGAATTAATAATTGATTCGGTAACAAATCACTAATATTGCAGTAGTCGTGGTGAATAAGATAATGAATGTGTTCTGTCCAGGGAGTGTCGTGTTGTGAGGATTCAGCTGAAATTATTCATAAATGTGCTACTTTTCCTCATCTCCAACTGCTGCTAGTTTAGCTCCTCTTTTTAATCTTCCCAACCTGTCACATTCAATGGTGGAATCGTCAGGCTCCATATACAACAGAATATTAAGGGAGAACTGCCAGACATTATGTCAAATTTCAATAGGTAATAGAAACAAAGTGCTCACAGACCCCTTCCCACGACTCTGGAAGTTAAAAATAAGACTTTTTAAGAAAACTTTTAGGATGGGCTCTGTGTCTCACCTTCGGGAAAAAGACCCCAGGTGGAGGAGCTCAGAACCTTGAGTTGTGGTCCCTACTTTACCTCACACCTGCTGAGTGACTTTGAGCCAGATACTTAACCATCCTGCACCAAGTTTTCTGTTTCTGTAAGGAGGTAAAATCACCTCTGTGCTTTTGTCCTGGGGATAAGGAGAAAGAACATGCCCTAGGCCATGACAGGTGAATGGGCTGGATTTTCTCCACTCCTGCCCCCTACTTGTTCACTGCACACCAGACAAGCCAGGTGGTTCCCTCTTCTCTAAACATGACTTCCAGGTGCCTATCACTGAAAGGACCCCCTTCTGGCCTTCTTTCTTCTCTAGTTGACCCATTTGGCCTTCTGGACTCAGCTCAGTTAATACCTCACTCATAAAACCTTTCCTGATCCTACAGTCAGACTTGTTGTCTCTTCCTGCAAGCCCTCCTTAGATAACTCTGGCCCCTTTTTATAGCGTTTTCCACTTACATCTTCCTAGTAAACTACAAGCATCTAGAGAATGGAAGGTGTCTTCTATATCTTTTAATACAACAAGGAAGAAAGAAATGTTTATATAATGAAGCCATTGCTGAGTGGATGGATGGATGGATGGATGGATGGATGGATGGATGGATGAATGGATGGATGGACATAAGGTTGGGTAGACAGATGGATTTGGAGATGAGTAGATGCGTTAGGGTATAAAGGATAGGTGGATAGGTACAAGGGTGGGCAGTTGAGTAGACAAATGGATGGATGGATGGATGGATGGAGAAATAAGGAATAAGAAATAATGAATGTGTTCTGTCCAGGGAGTGTGAAACTGGCCTCATGCTGTTTTCAGCCAATGATCAATGTCTGGTGAGTCCTAGCTGTGTGCCTGGCCTTGGTGTCCATCTCTGCTGCTTCAGGTTGGAGAGCAGGAGAGGAGGTGACAATGACCTGACACTGAGTGTGCTTGAAGTAGGATTGCTGTGATCCCACTGGGATGAAGAGTGGAAATCATAGCATCACAACTTGACAGACCCTTAGCATGGGCTTTCTGGGGGCCTTATGGTGGCCCCTCACCCTACAAAGAAGACCTGAGGTACAGAAAGAGCTTAAACAGTTAGCTTGACCTCATAACTGGTTACATAGGGTCAGATCCCAGACCCCCAGAACCCCAAACTATCATTCTTCTTCATACCAGAGGGAAGCATACAGAAGGGAGGAAGACAGGCTGTTAGAGAGGAGGAATGGGGCTCTGTGAGCTGTAGGACTTGAGTGAGCAGGGCCCAGCCGACGTGACTCAGTGGTTGAGCATCAACCTATGAACCAAAAAGTCATGGTTCAATTCCCAGTCAGGGCACATGCCCTGGTTGTGGACTTGATCCCCAGTGTGGTTATGCAGGAGGCAGCCAATCAACGATTCTCACTCATCATTGATGTTTCTATCTTTCTCTCTCCTCAGAAATCAATAAAAACATATTTTTAAAAATTATGGAGGGACAAAAAGTTTTATAAATAAAAAAATTGAATAAAACCTATCAAGTACAGTAATAAAAAAATTAAAAACAAAACAAGAGGGACTGCAGAACAGGGAGCTAGACCCCCAGATCAGATGCCACGGGAGTGGAGGAGCAAGGAGGGACAGGAGCAAGGACTGTCTGTCTTATCCCCCTGTCCTGTTCACCTGTCTCCAGCCCCTTTATCTGAGCACAACCTAATGAAATGAAACCTTTCCCACACACCCACCACACACCCATCACAGCCTGAACCACAAAGAGCAGCCCACAGACTGCAAAAGAAATGCTGACACCCACCCCTGCACACTCAGGCACAGGTGAAGCCGCCATAGACACCCACATCAACAAATGCAGAAATGCACCCCATAAAACACACACGCATGACACAGACACAAAGAAACATGCCCGCTCATCCAAGCCTTCATTCCAAGTAAGTTATTAAAAATGTAGACATCGCTGGCTCCCAGGGTCAATATGTTGTTTTTAAATTTAAACATGAATTTCCATTTCATTGAGCCTCCAGGGCTAACAAGATGTGCTGTGACAGGAGCAGCTAGCTGGAAAGGCATGATTGAGGAGCGAGCCAGCACTGTGTGTGCAAAGCCTGGCTGGGAGGGAGCCTCCCCGGCCCATCCCCCATGGCCTGGTGTGAGCTGTGGGCAGGCGGTGAGTGAGCTGCGAGCCCTCAGCACTGAGCTCTCACCCGCTTGGCCAGTCTAGGCTTCCAGAGCTAAGAGGCAGGGTGTGATCGAAGCAGGGACATCCAGGTACCATCCGTCCACCCACCCATGCAGCCATTCATCCTTCCATCCATCTGTCTCTATTCTATGAAACCCCAAAGTCCTGAACTAAGGACTGTGGCGGTGATGGCAAGAAGAAAAGTGCTTTCCCTGCCCCCCCCCCCCAACAAGTTTCTGCTCTGAGTGGGATATCCCAGTGAACCCCAGCCTGGAAGACCTCCCACGTGCTCCAGTCAGCCCCTCTGTACCTCAGAGAGCAGCAGCCACTCTGGTTTATAACCACATAATTACGCGCCGGGCCAGGCTGTAAGTTCTGTGCAGGAAGGTAGCATCCAGCAGTGACCCTTGGCACCTAACCCACAGCAGGCGCTCCGTGAACGTTCGATGAACTTGTATGGGTTGAACTGAAGTTCATGAGGCAGACTCTGAGGTTTTATGTAGTTTTGCCCTAACTCACCCCCTGGCACCTGGCTGGCAGGCAGTGCCTGTGGTTGATCAGTAGAACGGGAATGAGAGATGAGTTAAAAATACTAACAACAGCAAAGAAAGGGGTACTGAGTGGGCAGGACTGGCTTCGTGGAGGAAGTGGGCAGGAGGAGGTCTCTCGTCACCCTGACTACGGAGCATGGAGACACAATGCCAAGCGGGAGGAGGAGGGGGAGCATGGCATTTGTCCTTAATGGGAGTGAAGCAGCCACGATTGCTGAACTAATCCTGAGGCTGTGACGCAGACACACAGGATGCGGGCCAGCTCCCCAGGCAGCCCAGCCTCCGCTCTGCCCTCCTCTGCCCCCTCTTCTCCATCAGCTGCAGTTCTGGTGCTCACCTCTGGCCCCGGGAAAGCTCTGCTTCGGCATTGGCTGTTCTCCCGGGCTTCAGAGACCTGCAACTTGGCTGAACCTGTGGGCACTGTGGGATCTCAGGGGTGTTATGTCTCAGATGCTCATCAGTTCCCAGAGTTCCTCACGCACTCAGGGGTTAGCATGAGAATGAAGGAGCAGCAGCGGCCCGCATGCACCAGCTGCCCATAGCCTTGATTCCTGGAGGTGGTTTGACTGAAGCTGGACCTCCATTCTCCTCCTCTCAACACACGCACGCACACACACACACACACACATCATCATCATCATCATCATCATCATCATCCACCATACACACAAGGAAACACTACACACAGAGACACCGTGCATATGCACACACACACACACACACACACACACACACACATGGAGATTCCCCCCACATACACATACACTAGACCAGGAACCAGTGGCTAATGTGAATCAGGCTCCCCAAACTCACAGTTTCACCCATGCAATCACATCCACACAGAAATACGCACATTTCTTCCTCTCTCTTTTAGATTCTGACCTCAGAATTAATTTCAAGACTCTTTCCTTAAAATGCAGGCAACTTGGTTTCTGTCTGTGGAACAGCAGGCGCTCTCCCTGTGCCTGGATGTCCAGGAGCGAGGGAGCAGTCCCCCAGATGCCAACTCCCTGGCTAGGGCTTCGTGGGCACACACTGTATCTGGCCACTTGCACACTCTTCTCCTCTCTGCTCAGGTCCGGGAGCTTGCTAGAGTGTGCTAACTCAAGCACACCCAAAGCACACAGTTGTGCCAACATGCAGGCACAAAAAAAGGCAATTGCTGGGCACACACAGAGCTTTCACATGCCACATCCCTCCCTCTCAACATGTACACACACGTCCAAGCTGCATAGGGACTTGTGTGCAGAGATGTGCTGGCATGGATGTGTGCAGGAGGCCCACACATGTACACAAGCACACTGGGGATGAGTAGAGGGCAGGGGTTGCCCGTAAGGACCTGCAGGCCCTGGAAACGAAGGCCTGGTCCTCTGGCCCTTTAAACATCCATTTAAAGTCTCACCTCTCAAATAATTCAGCAGCGGCATCAGCCAAAAGGGCACACTCTCCTTCCCTTGTCTTCGGGAGCCGGAGAAGGAAGGAGACGGGAGGGTAGATTAATTGGACCTGGAACGGGAGCCAGGGATTGTGTGAGTCCGGCTGTCAGGGACGCGGGGCGGGTCCACAGCCCGCTCCTCTTGTGGCCTTCTCTGTCCTTCACCTGTCACATTCTCCCAAGGACCTAGGCGCATCTCACAGGGAGCGGCAGCCTCTTTGTTCAGTCGACCCCTGAAAATGGCCCTGAGGTCTCCTCTGCCTCCAACACTCTGGTCAGTCTTTCTCAACCCCAAAACTAACAGCAACCAAAGCCTTAGAGGGGCCCAGGGGCAGCTGGCTTCGCCCAGAGGGGCACTCCTAGGCTCAAAGGGTCGCTTCCTGCAGCAGATTCTGGCTTGGTGGCCCAGAGGGAGCCGGGGATGGGAGGTGCTAGGCCTGAGCAGGGGAAAGCAAGAAGCCATCCTGTAAACTGAGTCACGTCCCCTGGTGGATCCCCAGTGCCTGCTCCTCTGTCCCCCGAGCCATCACACTCCTCAGCCCCCACCCCTTCTCTCAACCACTGGCTGAGCACTGCCACAGGGTAGGGAGGGCTGGGAGGGCCTGTCACCTTTACCCGCCATAGCTGGCCCTTCCTGGATGTAGCCCCATCCTGGGCTTCCTGATCCTCGATGGCAGAGTCGGGGCTGGGGTCAGCCTGGCCTCCAATCAGGGTATCCTGAGGGGCCAGGTGTGAGCGAGATTGGCCGGCACTGTTGGCTGGGCCTCGAGCAGCTTGCTTACAGCATGGTTGTCCTGGATGCAGGCCCAGCTGCCCAGCCCCACCCAGAAGCTTCCCCAGGAAACCGTGATAACCCAGGATCCCTCCCAACACAGCTCTTAATAAGCTGCCTCCAGGACTCAGTGTTATCCGCCGTGGCATCAGTGCATTACATTGCGGAGGGGGGGGGGGGGGGGACCGTCCCCGTACCACCCACTGCGCACCCCCACCCCAGCTCCTGGGGGCACTCAGCCGGGGGCAAGAGGTGCCAGTCCCATTCTGGATTTTTCCAGTCATCTCTGGAAGCCCGTGGGAAAGTGTTAGTTCGAGTGGGAAATCACATCCCTGGGGAAAGCCGTGTCCCCGGACGTGAGATATGTAGGTCAGGCTCCTGTTCTTCTGCATGGCCGCCCCTCGACGTCTGAGGAGAGCCGGCCCCCAGCCCCCGGCCCCCTCAGCCTTCACTCACAGCCAGCCAGCCTCAGGCCGTCCTCGGAAAGGGCGGAGTGTGGGTCCAGGCCTGCCGAGGTCTGGGTTCCCCTAAGAGAAAGGCAGCTGCCCGAACTCCGTGCAGGAGGCTTCCCGAAGCGGGCAGCTGGGGTGTACGCTTATCTTGGTGAGAGAGCATTCCAGGGAGGAGTCCTGCTTTCTAGTGAAAACACACCATCAGTCTAAGATCGGAGACCTTAAAGAGAACGGGAGTGAGGCAGGGAGTTGTGGGAGGGGGGAGTCTGAGGTCAGGTGATCACCAAGTTCACTTTCTGCCCTGCACCTGCACCCCGGCCACTTTCCCTCGTGAAACCTCTGTGCTGGGCAAGTTTTGGTACACACGGAGAGGTCAGCGTAGCCAGGCCTTTAAAAAAAAAGTCCCTTTCTTCCAAATCAATGTAAAAATATTCTGCGGTACCGAGCCGATTTAATTAAAAAGGGAAAAGGTTGCCTGAAATATGCCAAAAAAAAAAAAAATTGAGCTAATGGGAATCTCATTCATTATTTAATCTCCTGCTTATCAGAACAGGACCAAAATGGAATCGAATATGGCATATGCATGGTGTTGTCCTGGAGAGCAGACAGAAGGCAGGGAGCAGGAGGAGGGGAGACTGAGCAAGACTTGCCATTTCACTTAATATATTAAACCGGCTGCAGGCTCCGAATCAGATTAATAACAGGGAGCCCGAAAATCCCAATAAGTGTGTGCACGCGTGTATATATAGACACACACACATACATATACATCTACCTGGTAGCCATCCTTTGCATTGCCCTGTAATTCATAAACCGCCACACAGACTGGGTTTTATTAAATACGAATAAATGCGTCTCCTTTGGCAGCAGCCCTGGAGATGATGAGATCGGGGGGCAGGGGGGAGGCAGGCAGCGCTGTGTCTTGCTCAGCATCTTATGCTGTGCTGGCAAAACCCACCTTGTTGTAAGGAGGCCCTGGCGGGCCCTGGCACAGACCCCATGGCACCCTCTGTGGTATGATGTTGGGAAGCAGGCCAACATCGGGGAGAGTCCCTGTGAGAGCGTCTACGTATACTCTGCCTCTCATCCTCGCAGCAACAGTAAAGACAGTGTCGTCATCCTTGTCATGCAGGGAAGGAAACTGAGGCACAAAGATGTAGGGTTAATAGCTCAGGTCCAAAGAAGTATAAGTGGCAGATCTTTTGAACCCTAAGATTACCGTTCTTCTCACTAAACCACGCACCTTCCCAAGGTGTATCCGCGTGAGGCCTGGCATCCCACCTTTCGTGGAGGGATGAACTGATGCTCAGACCAGTCACAGCTCTTCTAAGTTTCCATTTTGCTCTGATTGATCTCTTACTACCACCCCCAGACATGTGCACCTCCACTACCTGGCTCACCCCCTTCCCCCCAACATAACACTTTGCCTGATGGCCCCAGCATGCAGTTCCCAAGGTCCACCTTTGAGCACGTGCAGAATATGAGGCCTGGAGGCACCATCTGTAGTGCCTCCTCTCCCACCCCCACCCCCAGTGGAGCATCTGAGGGAATATTGTCTCCTTTCAAAGTGCTTTGTGGCTGAGGTGACAAATGGGTCAGGTGTGTCACAATTTCCTAGCAAAGTCGCCTTCCAAGTTGTCCATCTGGAAATTATTTATCCTTCAGACACGTTGTACCCTGACAGCCGCATCCAGCAGGCCTCCAGCACGTGATGGTCAGTCTAGGCCAGAAGCAGGGGGGCACATATGGATGCTAAAAGGTTCTAACTGGAATGGGTGTTCCTATCCCCTGGGCTTATCCTGGCGCATCTCCTCTCCCTCCCCGTGGTCCCACCGACCAAGTGTAGGAAGCAGGCATGGAATACCTGGGCATCGTCACACCTGGAACCTCTCTCTCTGCTTTCCCGCCAACCAGGGACAGCTGTCCTTGACTCTCATCTTCTTGGAAAGTCAGCTTGAGCTCCAGGGGAGGTTAAAAAAAAAACAGATCAGGGCACCAGAGCAGCCACCAAACAACTCAGCCAGGCAGTTTCTCCAGCCAACCTGCCTCTTATATCTTCTGTGACAAAAAGATTTATAGCAATTTTTTATTAAAAAAGAGAGAGAGAAAGCGTGCTGCAGATAATCAGATCTGAGACGCAGAAACGGGAGCGTGGGGGTGTTATGCGTGTAAGTTATTTTAAAATATATGTTAGGTGCGTGATGGATTTTTCCACTCCCGGCTGGAGCGGCGCTGAAGCTTCCCCCAACCCCATGTCTGGCTTCAAGTGATGAAAAAGACGTGTGAAGGGGAGGGACGGGGACAGATGAGGGTTCGAGGAAGCAGGAGCGAGGCTAACATTTGGCAGGAGCACTCTCTCCTCTCTCAGGCTGCTGTCCCCTGCCCTCATCCCATCCTACCTGGCCTGTGGCTCCTCCCTCAACAGATAGAGACTTTTGCTGCCTTTTAGAAGGAAAGACACAGACACAGGAAGCTCTTAAGACCAGAAGCAACCTTAGGACCCTCCCCAACTCCCCCCTGCCCCCTGCCCCAACCCCAGCCAGTGCTAAGCTCTCCACCTCATTTCATGGATGAAGGAAAGGATGGTGATAAAGAGAAAAGCTCACCTGCACTTTGGAACATGGAGATGGGCCTCGCTGGCCTTGGTGCTGAGATACATACACCTTTATCCTGGTTCTCAGAGCTTGTGGGCCTCCTTGCCCAGCCAGAGCCCCCTTCTGGGAAGGTAAAGGCAGGAACTGGGACCTGTCCAGACCTGGGCAGTCAGTAGAACATACCCCTGCCCCCTGGGAAATTCCCTACACACGAAGAGACGTAATCCTGGGAGTCTGTGGAAAATGCTGTAAAATGAATAGATTTTACTAGTCATTGGCTAAAATGACTGGATGGTGAGGTAGAGAAGGCTGCACTTGGTGGGACCAATAGGAGACATTTTAGAGGGTGAAGCAGAATGAATAAAAATATTTGGGACAAGAAAAATCATGTTGCAAGGGATGGGGCAAAGCTTGACCCCAAAATTAAGTGTTGATGGCGGTATGTGGCCACCAAGAGGAGACGCTCTATGGGCTGGGCTGTCAGGTGCCTTGGATCGCACTGTTGAAGTGCCATGTTGCCATCCTTGTATCTGAGTCTTTTGGGGACACCTCCAATTCTCCCGTAAGCCCAACTCACTGAGAACCAGAGCATGTGTAGTGGGAGGGCCCTCTGGGAGGGCCCTCCCCCTCTCTCCCTCTTCCTCCCGTCCCTCCCCCTCCCACCCCTTCCTGGACAGCCAGGGGAAGGCCCAGCCCAGGTGCAGGAGGCCCTCCCTGGGCAGCAGGTGTGCCCATCGGTCGGCCCAGACCCCTGCTTCCCAGTTCTCCTTCCCCATCTCCACTCCCCGGGTCCCATCCAACCTCTTTGTGGGCAAGCCAATCATCTGAAAACAAACTTAAATAATTCTAGGGTCACCCCACTCAAAGGAGGCTGAGGTGACTCTGGGAAAAGGAGAGCTCCTCCTCCAGGGGTTGTGGCCATGTGAGCGGGGACCTCACCCATTTGGGGGTTGGGACCCCTGCATCTTCGTGGACTTGTAAGCAGGTCAGGAGCAGGCAGGAGGGAGGTGGGTCCACGTGGCTGACCACAGGCGCCTGCCTGCCTTGACTTTTCTGAGTTGAGCTGCAGCTGCTTTGTCTGTGAATATAGCTGACTGCACTGGCCCAGGCCTTTGGGGGAGTAATGGACACAGTCTCCACGTGGACACTTGGAGGGAATGCAGAAGGAGTGGACGGGGATCTAGATCCATTTCCAGCTGAATGTGATGGCTCTGAGCCTCCGTGGCCCCTGGTAAGGGTTCTAACTCCTGGGCGGGTGGCCTCATGCCGGGGGCAAGGCCAGGGCAAGGCCGGCCATTGGCACCAAGGCTGAGGTGGGGAGTAACCTTGCAGGACAGGAAATGAGAATTGGAGCCAAAGCTGCGGGTCTGTGGCTGAGACCCTCTCAGAGGAGGGGTGATGGCCTATTTCTTGCAAGCAGCCCCAGCCCAGAGGGTCCATGCGTTTGTCTCTACCAGTGTCTGTCTGTCTTACCCACAGGACCCATCGCACATCATTGAATGTGCATTTACAGAAATGCTGACTGTGCGCTCACGCTTCTGCCCACTACCACGGCTCTGCCATGTGGGCACAGGGTGTCACCCGGCACCCAGCTGTGAGGTCACATGTGTTGCAGCTCCAGCACTCAGGTCACCCAACGGCTGCACAGGCCTCACCCTCAGCACCATCACCCGCCTGCACAGCAACATGAGCTGTCCCAACAACACGTGACCCCCGTGCCATCCCTACATCACACAGGCAAACCCTGTTACCCCGTCCTCCACTCTAACTATGTGTCCCAGCCTTCCTTGTGGGCCGAGCTGGCCAGGGGAGGGGCGGGGAGAGCAGCAGAAGGGTGGCCTCGCCTTCATGGAGGGTGACTCCCGGTGATATTTTTAAACCTTCCCCTCATTTGCTAAACGAGGCTTTCGCTCAGGCTCCCGGCGGGGGGTGGGGCGGTGGCCTGGCAGATGCTGGAGAATTTATGGGTGAAACGTGCTGACTCAGGCCGGAATCACTTGCTGTCCCAGGACTGTACTGAGTCCAGTAAGCGCAGCTCCCTGGCTTGCCCCTCCCTCCTCTCTACCCTCCTCTTTGTGCCTCTCCCTGCCTCTCTCCCTGACGCTGGCTGGCTCAGCCCAAGCATCTTTCTCTACCCTCCTTTTTCTTCACCAAGTACCCCCATGCCTCCCAGCATCCCCCCACTGGAGGGGGGCAGCGCGTCCCACACACAGCCTCTGTGTGCACGGAGGAGGGGGGGTGAGAATAAGATTGTGGTGGAGTAGGAGTTGAGGAACGCTCTCCTGAGGAGGGGCCTTGCTCAGGGCCTGGTACAGACCTTGAACTTGGTAGATGGTGGGGGGCACCAGGCTGCCTAAAGGAGGAGCAGGTCCCAGTCCCCGGGTGGACGAAGCTGAGTGGGGGGATGATGATGCAGTTCTGTTAGGGACAAGGAAGTCCATTGTGAATTCTATAAGTTCCCTTCACCTTGAACTTTGACTTACTTCTTAGCTTATTCATTGTCTTTCCCCTTCCCCTTCCCCCGCCCCAGCCTGCCCCCCAGACCCTAGCTATTTGTTGAAATGAAGAATGCCCCCACCCTGCCCCCACCCACACCCTGTCTGTGGGAAGGAGAGAAGGATTGCGACGCTGGGCCAGGGAGGAGGGAAGAAGGAGGGGTGGCTCCCTTGGCCCCAAGGAGGTGGGTCACCTGGCACGCAGCCCAGTAGAAGGAGCGTTTAGAAACAGGAATGAGCAACCTGGGGCCCAAGTGCCTCTTTTCCCAATCGGGCACCTTTGAGGACGATGGTAATTACACTTGAATGCAAATTAAAACGGTTCAAACCAAACACTTCCACACCTCTGCAGCCTCTGCAGCCTCCTTACTCCCACAGATCATTTGTTCCATGGAAAGGGGCCAGCCCCCCACCCCTCCTTCAGGTGGTTCTGGAAATAAAAAAGAAAGGAAAGTTCAGACACAAGGAGCCCAGATGACAGACGACTGGGTGGGGATGAGGTCCAGGAGCACACAGATCTGTCCCAGACCACCAGCAAGCTAGTGGCACGAACATGGCGAGGTGTGAAGGCCAGACAGTCCCAGGGAGAGAGCAGGGCGTGGCCGGGGAGTGACACACCTGGGCGGCAGGAGGAGCTGTGGTCAGTGCAGGCCCCGGGCAGGCCAGCTCAGCTCCGGAAATGCTAGGCTCCCATCTCGGCCAGGCTGAGGAGCAGCCTGCACCCCCGAGGAGGGAGAGCCACCTGTGTGTGTGGTGGGGTGAGAAGGATGCTAGCTGGATTGTTTCCCTCAGTAGCTCCCAATTCGACTGCAAGTGCCTTCAAAGCTGGGGGATTTCCAACTCAAATTGGTGCCAGGGAACCCCCAGATCCAGTCATGTGGGGTCAGGAACTCTTCTTGAACCAGACCCATGAGTCCTAGACATGTTCAGCCGGGTTGTCTATCGGTCTCTAGACCTGGCTCACAGGGCTGCTGAGGACTAAATGCATCCAGGCCTGGACAGCACCTGGCCAGGATCAGCGCTCAGTCGATATGAGTGATGTTGGCACCTGGGGTGGCCCAGGTCACCCTGAGAGACATACCCAGGGGCCTCCCCGACAAAGGCAACGCCCACTCTCTCGTGCATGCCGCTGCTATGCCCAGCGGGGCCTGGCCAGGTGTCCACACAGTAGGTGCTTGCTCAGCTGCCAGGCACAGCCACCCTCACCAAAGGGTTTGCCAGTGGATCTTGTGGTTCAATGTTGAAGGAAGGAGTGGCCTGGTGGGAGAAGGCAATTTACAATAACCGTCTTCCCCAGTTCCATCTCTTGCTCCTCTGAGTGAAGAAGGCCTCCCTAGATCCCCAGATTCATGGGGCTCCCAGGGGAGCCCGACCATCCCAGCGGCCAAAGTCCCAGTCGGGGCCCCCACCCGACCTCGGGAACCCATGGAGTCCAGCAAAAGCATCTGAGAAAGGAATGCCACCCCCTACCCCTGCCCTGAGCCAGTCCCGGGGCCCCCCAGTCCCAGCTCTGCGTCAGGACAGCCCAGGACCTGCTGGGATCAAGCTGTTCCAACAATGAAACACAAATCAGCCGCCCTCGGCCCTGCCATTTGCCAGAACCAAATTCATGAGCCTCTAATAAATAATTCAGGCTTCTCCATCTGTGGAAAAGTTGAATTTGGCCTAATTTCTCTCATAAACAAAGAACATCATCTGCTCGGAGCAGTAAAGTAGACACCAGTCAAATAAATAAATATATACACACATATATACACACATACATATACACACATACATGCACACATATACATATACATATACACACATATACATATACATGTGTTGTCCAGTGTACCTCATCCTTTCGGGGCCTGGGACCCCTGACTCCAGGTTGCCTTTTATGAATCTGGGGGGACAGGGTGGACTGAGATGCCAAGTCTGATTTGAGAACCTGGGGCTGGGTGGGTGGCTCCCTGGAGACGAGGAGAACATATTTAAGACCAACAGATGTGCCTCGCCGCAGAGGAGCCTCCATTTACGGAAGTTGGCTGCGTGATTTCTTTCTCCGTAGTATTTGCTAGAAGAGCGTGAAAGCAAGGAACACATTTCTTTGAAAATATTCTTGAGCCCAGGAGCATCTGTCAAAGTTCTTTGGGGAAACAGACCAATAGGAGACATACGTATACATGTGACCTATGATTACATATATTAAATATATACATAGTCATGTATATTAAAAGGTTTATTTTAGGGAATTGAGCCTTGTGGTCGTGAGGGTCTGAAATCTGTAGAGCAGGCAGCAGGCTGGGAGCTCCCAGGCTGACGCGGGTGCTGCAGTCTTGAGGCCGAATTTATTTGTCCTCAAGGAAACCATTATTTGCATGTAAGGTCCTTCGACTGATGGCTGAGGCCTACTCCCACCGTCGGGAATAATCTCCTTTGCTAAAGTCAGTTATCCACTTCTTCAAAATGTCGTCACAGCACCTCCTGGATTAGCATTGGGTTGGCTAACTGGGTCCTGTAGCCCAGCCAAGTGGACACAAAACGAACCTTCTCACCGGGTTTGCCTCTGGTGTTCGCTTCTCCCTCGGTGCCTTGGCCGCCAACCAGCCTACATCAGTGAGGCTCGCCTGCGTGAGCGGGAAGCAAAGCATCGGGAGCATCGGAGCCTGGGGTTGCGGGGCCCAGGGAGGACAGGATGGAGGAAATTGATGCCAAGAGGCTGCACTGGTTTGCCCGAGGCCACGCATAGTTAGGTGGGCGGTGTGTGCGGGAGTCAGACCGTAGTATTCTTTGCCTGGAGCACCACCTTGCCTGCCTCTGGGGCCTCGCAGGGTCATGTGCCTGGGAAGGCGTGTGGCTCTGTTACAAACTGCCTCTGAGCAAGTGGACGTGAGCGGTAGGTCTGGGGCTCCTTGTGTATCTGTTTATTTGGGGCACCCTGGGCTGACTGTCACCCATTTGTGAGTGAAAGCCCCCATGAATGCATGGCATCCAGTGGCAGTGGAGTATTTCTGAGTAACCATGACCGTGAACTGTTCTGCACATTATTCAGCTCAGTGCCCATCATCCAGCAGAGACAGGCCCCGTGGACGCTGACCTGAAAGAGGGGCAGCCTTCCCACAGGTGGCACAGTCGTACCCATGACAAAGCACACACATGTAATGTGGGCAGCAGCAAGGCCGGTGCACACGGTCTCTGTTAGCCCTCAATCCCCTGGGCGGCCATGATTGCAGAACGGGTGGCATTGGCAGGAGAAGGGGTCTCTCCGAGATGGTGGGATTTCATGGCAGCGGCCGTGCTCTGCCCAGCAAGCCCACCCCTCACACGAATCCCACACCTCGGAGACCAAGGCCAGGGACTTCAGATGGCATCCAAGCTGGTGTTTGTTCCTGCTCCCCTCCACCTCTGGTGTCCTTAGAAGGACCTCTGGGGGCCAGGAGGAGGGGAGCTGGAGGGAGCTGGTGCAGCCTTCTCTCAGCAGGAGGCCTCCTGGGAGCCAGCTGCCCTGCCTGCTCCTGGGCCACAGCCAGAGCCCCCCCTCCCCACCACCACCCCTGCCCCCATCCTGAGCCAGCTTCTTCCTCAAGGTGGACAGTAGGTCTGCCTTTCTGGCCCCTCACAGTCCAGAGCCAGGCCTTGGAGTAGCCACATGGGTTGGGTACAAGGGGGCTCCTTCCCAGCCAAGGTCATCGTCCAGAATAGGGCACTTCTCCTCACGTCATACTGCATCAACCATCCTCCCAGGACCGGACTCCTGGTTGTCCCGCCTCTGGCATCATTTTCCAGCCTCACTCCCTTCTCACCTCCAAACTCCAGGAAGCAGTAATGCGGCCAGACTATTCTGAGAGGGACCAGAGGCAGGCCTCAGGCTGTGAAGCTCTCCCTGCCTCCAGCCGTGCAGCAGGCCGCCGTGCTGTGCCTCACCCGGCACATCCTCCCCGAAGCACCTGCCCTTCACAGTCCAGATGGACCCAGGGCCCCTTTACAGCCCTGCCGCCCATCCCAGGCCTGGGCAGGGAGGACAGGAGCGGGGACACAGCTCATAATCAGGACGGAGGGCGGGAGGATCCCTGCTTTACAGGGCAGAGCTGAGCCTGTGTCAGAACAAAGCCCGTCCAAGGAGCCTCCTGGTCAGGAACCGGTCAGGAGCCCCCAGTCGGGCCCAGGACACCTGGAAGGGGCAGGGCTCAGAGGCAGATCCGGGCTCCACAAGCTGGGCCTGAACTTCCTGCCTATAACCTGCCAACCATCCCTCCTCGCACGCAGGGCTCTGCGCAGTCATTATTTACAAGCACAGAGAGAGCCATAAGCCAGGCTCATTCCGGGGTCAGGCAGTGACTGCCCATCCTCGGCCTGGTTTCTGGACATGACTTACACAGCTCAAGGGGAAGTGGTGGGAAGGGGCCCCAAGCCCAGGCCCCGCCCCCCCACCCCCCACACACACACTTGCACGGACACGCACTCCCCAGGACTCCTCGGTGCACTGTCTGCAGGTCCCAGACAATGCCTTCAGTCTCCTAGGAGACAACAGGAGCCCAGAGAGGGCAGGAGGCCCTCCCAGGCTGTCTTGCCTCTGTCTGCAATGCCCTCCCCCCGTCCCCAGTTCAGGCTGGAAACTCCAGAAGGGCAGGAATTGTCCAGCCCAGCACAGATGGACACAGAGCCCAGCAGACCTCCCTGAGCGATGAAGGGATGGCCAAGGTCCCTGTGCCCCAATGCACGGGCTCCCTAGATGGAGGGTGAGGGCTGGGTGTGCAGGCCGCACAGGGAGTTCAGGAAGTCGAGGGCCACAGCCAGGTTGCGAAAACAGCTGCTCCGTGTTTGCAAAGGGGAGACCCACTGGCCTTGTAAGGTTGGGAGGGGCGAGGGTTTGTGGGAAGCTGGGGGTGACTGGGCAGTGGTGAGGCCAGCGGGCTGAACTTCAGTCAGTCAGGCCCCCCTCGCTCTCCTCCCACCGAGCCTGGGAGGCCCGCGTCCGGCTGCCAGTGCAGGCGGGCACACCAATGGCACAGCCAGAATGAAGACATCCAGGCGCGAGGCTGCACCTTTGGAGACGGAATCCTGGCTCTCGCTACTTTAATTAAGAAAAACAAAAGACACGAGCAGGGCGAGCCTGCCGGGAGGTGCCGGGGAGGCGGGAGGATGGCTCTTGGCTTCCTGCAGCAGGGCTGTCTGCGAGGAACGCTCGGGGGCTTGGCTGTGCTGTCAGAGAGCCTGAGGTCACAGGTTCACACCCCACAGGCAAAGGATAGGAACCCCAGTTTCTCATCCCAGGCTGACCCCACCATAGCCCCTGCCCCGCCTGCTGTCTCTCACCAGAACCCCGCAGACAGGGCTGCTGCTCCCCTCCGCCAGTTGGTTGAGCACCTACTGCACTGGAGCTGCATACAGGGCCACAGGGCCAGGCTCAGTGCCTGCTCTGTCATTTGACAGTGGCTGTCTGGTCTAAGCCTTTGCAAAGCCTCCTCACACCCGGCATCTTGAGGAAGGTTCTCCACACCCAGCGTTTGCAGATGGGAGAGGGCAGCAAGCGAGGAGAGGGGTTCGGACGCCACCTTGAAACATGTGTTCCTGGAGCCTAGAGCATGTGCCATGTAGTCATGGGGCAGGGGTCCGCACCCACCAGCTGGGCAAGGGTATTTGAGGCCAGGAGCTCTGGTGGTGTCCCAGGGGGTGGTGTCAGGGTGGGGGCTGTGGGGAGAGCAGAGGAACGTACAGCCTTGCAGGAAGCATCCTCCCAGTTCACCCAATGTGCCTCAGCGGAGTCCCCAGGGAAATGGAAGGAGGCAGGCGCCTTGCACTCTGGCTGGACGGGGAGAAAGGCTCGCCCTCACCAATAGGACAGAACCTGCCTGGGCGCGAGGTTGAGTTTACCGGGGCGGGCAGGGACCGGGAGCAGCATCAGAAGGTGGAACAGCTGAGCAAAGACTCCAAGGCAGGGTGAGAGGAAGTGGCGAGGTCCGTGAGGGGAGTGGGGCAACAGGAGAGCGGGGTGAGGGCTGGTGCTGGGGGGCTTGGGTTCCAGGCTGGGAGCCCACTCGGGGTGCCTTGGGCTGTGGGAGCATTGAAGGCAGAGAGCCCACCGCCAGCCTCCTGTCTCCTCTGGGGCAGCACTGCCCCGAGTGCGGGCTTCAGAATGGGTCTGGTACTGGGGAGTCCTTGTGGCCCACAGGCAGAGAGGTCCCGGCCTACCAAGGGGTCCACCCGTTTGCCTTCAGCACCCCATAGCTCAGTGGTTCTCAACCTTCCTAAGGCCGCGACCCTTGCATACAGTTCCTCATGTGGTGGTGACCCCCAACCATGAAATTTTGCTACTGTTATGCATGGTGATGTAAATATCTGCATTTCCCTGATGGTCTTAGGCGACCCCTGTGAAAGGGTCGTTCGACCCCCAAAGGGGTCGCGAACCATAGGTTGAGAACTGCTGCCCTAGCTGATGGAGTCCCTCTCCCCCCCCCCCCCACCCCAAGCTGGAAATCTCCAGGTGACGCATCACAGTTGGAGGTGGGGACCTCAGCGTTTACAACTCCCTGACCTGGCATCTCTGGGAGGGGGGAGGTGGCCTTGATGTCTTACTAGGTGGCTCAGAGAGGGGTTGCTAAGTTCAACATGATGACCTGTTAGTGGTGAACCCCAGACACTGTCACTCATTCTCTCAACAAATCCCCAGTGAGCACTTACCTCCCTCCCTCCCTCCCTCCTACAGGAAGTGTGGGGCACGGCTGGGGAGGGTCCGGAGGCTCACAGGGCCTGTAAGTGAGAGGACTGCCTGTGTCCGGTCCTTCCCACGCAGCCTGGCCCGCTGCGGGAGCAGAAATCCTCCGCTCCATAGAGTGTGCGAGGGAACTGTGGCAGGAGTGAGCCAAACCGATTTCCACCGAGGCCGTGGCTGCAAATGCTGCCGTCCCGCAGGCGCGGACGCAGGAGGCCCACACGGCCCGCTGCCTGGCTCCGCTGGAAGGAGTCTCACAGGGGAGGCGACCCAGCCAGGGCACATTTGGACAGAGGGATCGTGGCGAGGCCAGCAGCAGTGTCGCCTGTGGCCATTTTCCGTTATGGAGATTGCTCATCGGGAGGGAGGGATGCTGCGGGTTGGAGTTTGGGATGGTTGGAGAGCCAAAGTGGAGAGCCTGGGAGTAGTGATGGGATCACTGAGGGTCTTGCCAGGGGAATGGCAGGGAGGCTGAGCAGCAGCACGGGGCCACCCGATGGGCTGTGGGAGAGGAGGTGAAACTGGGGGCACCCACGCGGGGCCCCAGGCTAGGAGGTGGCGCCGGGGCTGGAGCACGGGCCGGTCAGGAGTTCCACGTGGGGGTGGGCAGCAGACAGAGTGGAGTCTGGAGGCAGCCCACTGGCTGGGCTGGCCTGGGGGTGGGCTCTCCAACCCTCTCTGCCCTCGCCCCTCCGCACCTCGGCACGACCCCCACCCCCGTCCACAGTGCAGTAGAGTGGATGCTGGGGTGCCGGGGGAGGGCCCTGGCATGGAGTTATTAAGACATCTGTGTCTCTAATGAAAAGTTACCCGTTGCCGGGCAGGGGAAGACACAAATCATTATGAATCAATTTAGCTCTGGCCAGCCATCTGCCCGGCCTCGCGTGGGGGGAGCCAGATCGCTGCAGGGAGGGGCGGCCAACTCTCCCCGCCCAGCCCCGCCTTGGGGCTGACGCCTTGCCCAGAGGAGCACTCAGCCTGCCCCTGGCGGGGGCACCGGGCCGAGGGAGGGCAGCCGGCTGGGTCCCCATCCCAGGGCCTGCCCGGGGCAGACACCCATGGTGCCCCCCTGGTGTGCCCAAGGGCAAGGGCCTGGTCTGGTCCATGGAGCGGGCAGTGGCGTATGAACCAGAGGGGAAAGGCAGCCTGCTTGCTTCCACCCCGTCCCTCTCCCCAATGTCCGTTCATTCGGCACCCTCCGTCCCGCCCCTCCCTCTGGGTCCCAAGTAGGTGGCAGCCGTTGGCGATCAAGCTCCGACCACTGGCCACTGTCGTGGCTGGGCTCCTGGGTATGGAGGTTGCCATCCGCTGCCCTGCCCGCCCGGTGGGAGCATTGACCTAGGGCCCCTCCTGCGGGCCCAGGGCGGGTCTTGCCCAGGAGCGGGCCAGTTGTTGCGAGCCCCACGGCCCCCTGACAAGCTGGCAATTTGTCGTTGTTTGTCGAGTACTTTTGTCATGCAAATCCCGAAGCCGCTGCTGGGCGCAGCGCTGGGAGGAGGGGGCGTGTTTTGCTTTATGTCTCTTCCCTCAGCCTTCGGGTTGCAATCGCTAGTGCTGCTTAATTTTTTAAAGGCAGGTAAAAACACCACTTACTCAGTTCCCATTGTGCTTAGCGTTCGTAGCTCCCCAAGGCGCCCCTCTCCTAAGAGGTTGCCAAGGTGGGGGTGGGGGTTGTTGATTAGGAGGCGAAGGAATCTGTCTAGAGGGGCACCCCCTCCCCACCATCGGGACAGAGGCAGGCACCTGGGCAGGGCTGGAGCGTGGAAGCCAGCGGGACTCCCAAACCACCTCGGGGGAATGGAACCCACTGCCCTCCCCCCGCCCCTGTCCCCCTGGAATGTCCCGTGGGGGTGGTGCCTGGCAGTGCGGGGCCTCAGCCTGCGGTGGGAGCCCCCAATCCCCGGGGGGTGTTTCCCTAGGACGGCTGCAGCCCCCTCTGTCTTGCCCACACTGCCTGGGCCTGAGTGCCCCGAGGCTGGCTCCCCGAGACCCAGGCCACACTCTCCACCCGTCTCTGGGCAGCCCCTCCTGATGGCGAAATTGGAACCCCAAAAGGCCATTATTTGTGTCAGATTCCCAAGAGAGAGGGCTGCTTCTCAGAGCGCTGGATCTCAAAATTTAACGAATTCTTAATGAGCCTAATCATCCCTGAGAAGCAAAGAGTGTCCCCCATCACTTTTACCCAGGTTAGAGCCCCATGTGCTGAGCGGCACTGAGCAAGCCCCGGACATGTCCAGCAGGAAGGCTCCCCCTGCTGGGGCCAGGCCGAAATTGTTACCTCCTAACTAGGCAGCAGTAGGGGGTCGCCAAGGTGTCTGTCCCCCAGAGGCACGGAGCCAGTCCTCATGCCTCCACTCCACTCCCCAACCCCAGTATCCATTCAAGACAGGGCCCGTCCCAGGCAGCTCAGGCTTCCATACTGGAATCCCACAGGCTGGGTGGGCGGATTAGACCACAGACATCATCCCACAGGATTTCGCAGGTTGAAAGGCCGAGATCAAGCAGCTGGTAGAGTGGTTCCCTGGTGAGGGCTCTCTTTCTGGGTTGCAGACAGCCTCCTTCTTCCTGTGCCAACAGATGTCGGGAAGAATGAGAAGCAAGCTCTCGGGGTCTCTTATAAGGGCACTAATCCCATTATGAGGGCCACATCCTCGTGACCTCCTCTCCACCGAACCACCTCCCAATGACCTTCTTCACTTCTTTGAACCTTGTTCTTTCCTTCAAGCTTCACCCTCTGCAGGAAGGTCTCCCAGATGCATGAGAACAGAGACCTGGCTCCTCTGACAGCAGCAGATGCAGTGTGTGTGTGTGTGTGTGTGTGTGTGCGCACACTCTAACACAAAATCAGGGTGAGCATGTGCATTGCAGAATGGGTATTTGTGCCTTAGGGCCCAGTGCTTTGGGGACCAGGTATTTCTGGGGAACGGCCCCTGGCCATGCTGCCCGGCCACATGGAGTGATACTTCCTGTCTGCCTGTGAGCACAAAGGAATTTTCCAAGTGCCGGAAGCGGCTGTTGGTGGAGAAAGGCAGAGTCTGGCCTTGTAGAGGTCTCCCCTCCTCTCTCTCTCAACCGGAGTTTGTAGGGGCCAGAGTGGTCAGCAATCTGATTCTAGCCGACTCTTGCCGAGCAGAGGAGACTGTGTCCCGTCACGTCCGCATCTCTCCCGGGCTGTGCACATAAATAGGGAGCATCTCCATCGCATGTCCAGGGGGTACCCCTCATGCGAAACAGATGGCCAGGTGCAAACCCAGAGGCTGATTCAGGGTGGCTCCGCGTGGCCTTCCTGTGAGTCCCCGGGGTGTGGGCTGGCGGGCAATGGGGAGGAGGTCCTGTCCTCGGTGAGGGGCCCCGCCACTGGCCTCGGTGTCCAGCCTGCTCTTGGGGGGAACCTCCCCCCTCCTCTCCCCCTGCGCAGGGGTAAGCAGATATGCACAATGAAGCTGAATCATCGTTACAGCAGCAATCCTGCTGGAAGGGGAGCAGAGCCCACGGCCCCCCAGGGTCTGAATTCGGTTCCTGTGACCCAGTTGCAGGCGGCATCATTTACCCTCCGCGCTCTCAGCTCCACACGCGAAAAGCCACCCTGGGACCAATTGTGCCCTGGATGTGGGCTCTCGGGGTGGGTGCAGCAGGCAGACGCTGAGCTGACGATGCCCACCGCCCTGCCTGCCTCCGGTCTGTGCTCAGCACGCCCCTCCCCGCCTCCCTCTTTCCCCTCTCCCGCCCCATCCCTGGGTGCCCTGCCCTGTGTCCTGGGGCTTCCTCCTCTGAGGCTCAGTGCACAGCCCTTCCGTGTGCCAGGCCCTGTGCAGGCCCTGAGGGGCGAGGGGAGAGGACAGCTCCTGAGGAAGCCCGTGCTGCATCATTAGGTTCTGCTCGCTGCGCTAGGAGAGGGGGCTCGGAGGAGCACGAGAGGAAGCGGGGATCTGGGGGGAGAGGAACTCCAGAGCAGATCACAGGAAGGCAGAAACATCCCGGCCTCGCCGCCTGGCGGGCAGGGCCACGCACACACACACAGCCCGCTGGCAGCTGCACATGGCCCTGGTCCAGCACAACTGAGCCAGGAGGTGCCCCTGAGTTCTGAGAGGAGAGAGCTGCTGGCGGGGGCGCCAGGGTGACTTTCTGGGGCACAGGTGTGGGTGCAGGTGCCGCACTGTGAAGAGGGGCAGGTTGTGCTGGAGGCTGTGTCCCCGTGTCCTAGATGACTAAGGGAAGGTTTGGGGGTCCTGACCCCTTGCCGCTCTCAGGAAACAAGTATGAATGAAAATGTGGGGGTCCTGTGCCCAGAGCCTCCCTCTGCCTGCTCCTTGTCCCTTTGTGTCCGGGCACCTACAGGCTATGAGTTAATGCCCCCTCCCCTGATGTTAAGGCACCATCAGGCCTCCTCCTCCTCCCCTGCCTCCTACTCCCCTGCCTCCTCCTCCCCCTGCCTCCTC
>PVJN01015282.1:0-45924 GCA_004026805.1 Lasiurus borealis | reverse complement strand
GAGGATAGCGGGGAAGGGGCTGTTTACGTGCCTTTATGCCACTGTGTAAGGAAGACATAGTGGAGTTTACATTTATGCCATGTAAATCGCTACAGAACCAGATGTTGCTTACAAGGTACCTTGTAACTCATCTCCTCTAAGCAATAAAGTCTTTTTTTTTTTTTCTGGCAAAAGTTTGAGAAACTTACTGCTGTTTTCTATCAGCAGATACAACAGATGGCTGGCACATGCCTACTTTGCTAAATGAAATGGGCTCTCTGCAGAATTACTCTTTGATCCCTTGTGGCATATCCACAACACCACAATGCAAAACACCACAGCATTGCAGTATCTAAACATTAAAGGTTTAAAGCTGCGCTTTTGATATGAGTACCTTCTTTAAAAAAAAAATCATGCCCACAGTATGTAAACATATTCACATTCCCACTTTGAAACCATGGAATAGAGGTCACAAAATAAGGCATTTCCTCCATTTGGTGATATAAAACCACCGCGAAGGTATGACGGCAAACCCCAGGAGGGCAGAGGTATGCAGCCACTTGGACTGTAACTAGCAAAACAATCATAATTCCATTAGGAAAAAATGCGGGCAGTATACATTAAGGGATTTAAATAATACTGCTAATAATGAGTGTTACCGTAACTTCAGAGTTGAAAGGAGGTGTGTAGGGGTATTTGGCAGTTTCTTTGAAGAGGGAGAGGAGGTACTTGAATTTAAAGTCATTATTGTTTTTCTTTGATTTTTGTCATGGGGAGAAAGGAAAAAGAAAAAAGTATTTTAATACAGTTCTCCTTAACTCAACCAGCCTAATAGGAAATTTGAGACTGCAAACTGTAGCCAGTTTAATGGAACCAGTATTACATCATATCAAACCCTACATAGCAAAAACAAGCTATCCAGAGCTTTATGGGCATTTTAATAACAGAATTGGATTATCCAGTTGATATTACAGAAACAATAGATTCTATTTTTTTAAAGCACCAGCAAAAAAATGTGGGTCAGTTGTCAGGAAAATAGAATGTTTATGACTTCTTTCCCACCCTCTCCTTCCCCCCGCTCCCCCACAATGGAATTTTCCTCATTTTAAAGCTGAATTTGGGTGTTATTGATAGGAATTATTCACAAAGACACCACTATCCAAGCAAAATTCTCAAGCTTTCTTTAGACTTGATTTTGAATTATTTTTATTGTTATTATTATGGGCAGTTTTTAATAACTCAAGAAGTTTTGTTTTTCATTGATGGGAGCTAGCAAGGATTATGAACACGTTTATAAAAAACCTTTCATGTTAAAAAATATCTCATTGTATCTTCAGCATATCTAATATTTCCCGTTTTCAATGGTTACACATAAAACAAAGAAACACATTTCTGCAGTTTAACTCAATAAAACCAATTCTTCTACAATATACACATGACCGCCCAGCTCCCCAGGACAACAGACAAAATTCTGCAATTCCTATCCTGTACCCACAGTAGTACTTTTCATGCTTGTTTTTAAACATCTTGAAATAAATAAATCTATATCACTGACTTCTAGTAGTTATAAGAATTGTGATCCCACCCTAACCAGTTTGGCTCAGTGGATAGTGCATCGGTCTGTGGACTATATCTTGGTTGCAGGCACATCCCCAGAAGGAGGTGTGCAAGAGGCAGCTGATCGATGTTTCTTTCTCATCGGTGTTTCTAACTCTCTCTCTCTCTTCCTCTCTGTAAAAAAATCAATAAAATATATTTTTTAAAAAGAATTGTGATCCCTATACATGATAAAAAGCTTATTCTAAGATCTGAATCTGTTGGTACAGTGATTAGAACTTGCTAGTAATCCCAATGGTAGGTTTAGAGTTTATATTGACCAATTTTCTTCACCTAGAGAATTTCTATTCCATAGACAATTTCAGCCCAACCCTTACTAACCATCTCAAAAAACCAGACATTTGGTCACAAGGAGGCTGGAAAAGTAATATATAGATGGCTCAGCATATATCCATTACCACTGCTAAAAAAAGACAACCTAAAAGAGATGTCCTATTAACTAGGTTCTCAATTCATAGTGCCTTAGCATTGTAATGCAGGTAATAGAGTATATTAGAGTTATTAAAATCAAGCCTACGCTATCTTTACAAATTTTATAAGATTGTATTAAACACTAATTTATTATTGTATGATCTACATAAATGAAAAAACTTGGCCTTATATTCAGTTGGTTCCTATGAAAATGAGCAGCAGTGTCCTAATATTAGAATTCAGATTTGTCTAACAAACTTCTCATTAAAATTTTATTTGAAAGCCATTAAGTTTAGAAAGGGGTTATTTTCCAAATAAAATGTTTAATTAGTGCATAGTTTAGAAAACTAAGGTGGTTGCTCATGACCTCTACCTGTCTCAAATTTAGGGAAAGGTTATAGAATAAGGAATGCTTCATTGAAAAATATCAACTATTAAAAATTATATATAGTAACAAAGGGTATTTCCCTAATAACTAAAAATCCTTTAAGCCTAAAGCTTCTTTTGTAGAAATTCTTCTCTCATCTAAAAGCTTTGAGAAGGGGCATGACAGAAAATTAGTATTTTAAATGGATGATAAAATGGAGACAGGGTTTTCCATGGAAAATGAGGACTTCAGGAAGAGCAAGAGGACAGGTCATTTGATTTCAGGCAGGAAAGCCTTCCAAAGCAGATTTTCAGGGATCTCAAAAGATACTGGTGATCATCCAAGAAGTGATAGAGAATTCTTTTGGATCCATAGGTATGATCAGCTATGACCATGGTTGGCATTAAGAGCCACATTCGGCTCTTTGGCCCTTTGAGTGTGGCTCTTCCACAAAATGCCATGGCCTAGGTGAGTCTATTTTAAAGAAGTGGTATTAGAAGAGGTTTAAGTTTAAAAAATTTGGCCCTCAAAAGAAATTTTAATCATTGCACTCTTGATATTTGGCTCTGTTGACTAATGAGTTTCACTGAGCTATGAAAACTGTTTTACCATTTTGTAATGTGTAGTGTAAAAATGACAGTAGATAATAAACATCCATAAACTATAAGACAAACATCACTTTAAACTCTAAAGTACACCTTTTTATACACATGTAATATAAAATAATTTTTAACTCTAAATCAATGCACGTTCATTGTGGAAAATAAACAAAATATAACATATGCAGATGTAACCAATGTTTATACCATGGAGGATCAGATATTTATCAAATATTTTTTCTTATGTCTGCCTGCATATTTTGTAATGCAATCAAACGGAATAGGCTGTTATGGACTACTGACAATTTGTCATGAACATCTTGCCATGGCTTTGAGTAGAGGTCTAGAATGTTCTCATTAATGCTTCACTGCATTCTCCTGCCACTATCAGTGGACTCCTAGGTCCCACCCATTTTTTAAATTTTTATAATAAGCATGATGAGGAACAGTCTTACACTAAAATTTTTACTCAAATCCATGATTATATCTTTAGGATGAACCTCTGGAAGTAACATTGTCCAGTCAAAGGATCTAGATCAAACATTTGCCATCAGATTCTTAATTGCCTTGCAAAAGGGCTAACATGCATCAGCCACGTATGAATATGTACAATTCTCCACATACTAAAAACACTAAAAAAACAAACAAACAAAAAACTTGACCAACTTGATGTGGAGAAATGAGTTCCACTATCATTTTTATTTGTATTTGCTTGAAGTCGAACATGAACGTTATTTTAAATCATCCAAGAACACCTTGGGTTATTGGGCTGATCACTTATTGGAAGTAAATCTATTGCCTCTACAAGCTCTTCGATCCTAAAATTATTTTAACTTTCTTCAAATGCTGCCAAAACACTTACATATTAAGTTTAAATTTTCATTAGTTATGTGTTTTGCTTGTGTTGAAATCCCTACATGTTTGCTATTATTTGGATGAAATAACTAGATCATGGAATGAACTTTACATTTTCCATGTAGATGTTTTGATGTGGTTTGGCTTTGGCTAGAGATGCCTTTCAAAATATTTAATTAGTATTGAAGTCATTATTTTTCCCACCTTCAGAATTTCCACACATTTAAAAAATCACGGTGCTAGGATTACATAACTTTATGGAGTAAAATGGGTCAAGTTTAAATGATATATTCAAACATCTTGCTGTTTGGCATTGTAAAGATCCTACCCTGTCACTACCCTTCTCCCTAAGAACAACAGACACCAGATTTCACAGTTACCTATGGTAGCCTATCCAGACTGGGCACAGAGGGAGATAATTTAATTGAGGCGCTAGCATTGTCCTGCATAATGAGATACTCCACATGGGTAATCAACACTCAAACAGGAGAAAGAAGCTAGAAGCTTCATCTCCTCTAATCCTCTACAAAGAAATTTTCCTGAGGTTGCTTGATATATATTCCATTTTGAACTCAACCATGTGCCAATGTTTGCAAACACACACTATGCCATAAAGCAACAGGAGAGATAACATGAAATTTAAGCCATTGCTTCAAATTTCACTCTTAGGAAGACAAACTCAGATGAAAAAATATATATAAGTAGATAATTAATAAATAAATAAGAGCTATTGACATTTTCTGCTTCTTCTACAGTTACCAAACTCTTTCAGCTAGGGAGGGGTGTAAGTCAAGCTACTTTCTATGGTTCTTATGAATCCATAAGAGCATAGGTAAGGAAAATATTCTTTTTAAAAACACAGAATTAATATTGACCCCATTTGATCTGAGTCAAACACAGTAAACAGATTCAGGTGAAACAAAATTATAATAAAAAGGTCATTTATTGATTTGTTACTGGTTTTACAATATTCCAAAGTTAACTGTCCATCAAGTATCTTTGAAGAGGGAATTGTAGGAAGAAAAAGCAATAATCTTTCTATAGAGCATAAGAGCCTCAGTGAACTCAAATGCAAAATGAGGGTATTAGAATAGATGGCCTTGTGGCTATGAACTTCAGTGGGTACAAAACATCTCTCTCATTTATTTTGTTGTTGCAACAATGAAGTGTCAAAGGGTTTAGGTTTGATCTACTTTGGAAAAGAAAAAGGAGAGAATAGATCTGAGGGAAAAGAGATAGCTAAAATGGTCATGCCCGTAATATAACAAGTAATTAAGGGGAACCAATGTGGTTTCTCAATTTAAAATAGTTATTTTTTATAAAGAGGTTTTTTTCTGGATCACAGTTTTCATAAAAATATCCATTTAATTATTTTAGAATTTTGAAAAAGGCCTGAAAATGTGATTTTAATTAAAATTACAATGATTTTCATATTAGACACATTTTACCAACCAATTAAAAAAAGACCTGAAAATGTGATTTTAATTAAAATTACAATGATTTTTATATTAGACACATTTTACCAACCAATGAGCAAAAGAATTTATTACTTACCATTTGTCATTAGAGGTAATTTATGTGATACTGAAACTGTAAGAAAGGTAACATATAAAAGATGCTAATGTGCTAGGAAATAAAAGAAATACTTCTTTATAAAAATATATTGCGATTTCTTTTTCCATATAAAATTATTTAAATGGTAACTTTAAAAAGCCAATAGCCTGTAATATTTTACAAATGTTCTTTTATATATATTTATTTTTATTGATTTCAGAGAGGAAGGGAGAGGGAGAAAGAGATAGAAACACCAATGATGAGAGACAGTCATTGATCGGCTACCTCCTGCACCTCCAATCCCCTGGGG
Organism: Lasiurus borealis; assembly: GCA_004026805.1. Classification (NCBI taxonomy): domain Eukaryota; kingdom Metazoa; phylum Chordata; class Mammalia; order Chiroptera; family Vespertilionidae; genus Lasiurus; species Lasiurus borealis. The sequence goes on along the minus strand of PVJN01015282.1, from coordinate 40,232 downwards.
ATCGGGCCCACAACCCAGGCATGTGCCCTTGACTGAAATAGAACCCAGGACCCTTCAGACAGACCTTTATCCACTAAGCCAAACTGGCCAGGGCCAAATGTTCTTATATGACACTTTTTGAGTCTGTGAACTTCTACCAGAAATATATAACACTCACATCATTTCAGTAACATTCAACATACCAATTTTTTTCAAGTGCACAATGTCAAAAATACATATAGGCTTTAAAACTGACTGTAAAGTACAAATGCCATAAGTAATTAGTATATGCTATGGGGAGAAAAGAGCCTTTTAAATGTTATGTTAAATTTTAATGTCAATAATTGCAGAAATAAGTGATGTTGTTATTTGAGGTCTTTATATTCCAGCAGTCTGAAGACAAGGAGTCTTATCAAAATAGTGAGTTTTTAGGCACATTGCTTGCCCTTTGCCTTTGGGAATCCTTACTTTGTGTAGCATATTTAAATAAAGGGGGGTTAATTCTTTATTTGTTTTGGAGCTCAGATGAGAAACCATTCTTAAACATTATAAAAATATACCAGACTACGCACTATACAGTCATTATATACACTGTCATTAAGCAGTGGAAATATTAAAGGGTCATTTTCTCCACCCTTTCTGGTCACCAGAATTTACCTTGCCTGCAGCTTGCCAGGTAAAATTCATGGAGTGGATATTGACAGGAATAGCTGGCATTCTCTGTTGTGCTTTTCTGAAATCATGTGTGAAGGGGGCCATTTTCCCTTCGGAAACAATCAGGATATCTTCTTCAAATCCTGGTGTTAGAAAAAGAAACAAAAACTATCAAACTAGGTGGACTTGGGAGAATCAAAATGAGCACAGCACGCAAGAAGAACCCCAAAGAACCATAGGGTTCATTGCTTTCCACAAAGCACCTGCCTTGTTGGTACCGATTCATTGCCCTCTGTAGTGTGTGATAAGAATGATGCCCACAGGCACACGCTTTCAGGGAGAAGGAGTGTTAGCTGGTGGTAACAAATGCTGGGTCCAGCTAAACACGGAGGACTGCAGCAACTAGCAACAGCAAGATCCGCATGTTAGAGGAGCCTAAGTTTCGTTGAGAGAGAGAGAGAGATAAGTTCATATACTCTCAGCTGGAATAGCTCATTTAGAAAGGGGGGGAGCAACCTTCCTTGGAAATGAAGTTTAAAAAAACAAACACATACTAAAGTCGTGCATCTCTCCTTCTTTAGCGGAAGAGTTGGGAAGAGAGTGAGGATGCAGGCAGCGGAAGGCGCTGGTACCCCGGAGCCTTACCTATGAGCACTCTCGCCTGGTGAGCATCGATCCACAGGTACAGGCTCTCCTCGCGCGGCTGCGCGACCTCCGCCCGCAGCCCCAGCAGGCACGGGAGGATGCTCCAGAGCCCGAGCGCGGCGGCGGGCAGGGCGCTTCTGCGGGCCATGCTAGTGCGGACCTCCGCGCCGGGGGCTCTCGCCGCTGGAACTCCTCCGGCCGCACCCACCCCAACCTGTAGCGGTTCAGCCGCCGCTCCGCTGTTCCCGCGTAGACGTCTGCCGTCTGCCGCGCGGCGTCCCGCTCCGCTCGGGGCGAGTGCGCCCGGGAGAGCCGGAGGAGGAGGAGGAGGAGGAGGAGGAGGAGGACGGAGGGAAAGAGCCGCGCGAGCCGGGCTGCAGGCGAGGGCGCTGCAGCGAGCGGGGACGGCAGCGGCGCAAGCCTGGCAGAGCAGCAGATGCCAGCACGTCCGGCGGGACCCACAGCCAGAGGGTTAAATACGGGGGGAGAGGGAGAGCGGGAAGGGAGGGCGCCAGTGGGGTGCGCGTGAGGAGTGACGATTGCCCAGCGAGCCGCCGCTGGGGGGCGCTGCGGAGCGCGCGGGGCGGGGCGGGGCGGCGGGCGCGGCGCGGGACCCCAGCGGCGGCGCTTCCCCGGCGGCGGGCCCAGAGGGAACGCGCGCAAAAGGGGCGCGGGGAGGATGTGGCTGCGAAAGGGGCGATGGGAGGCACCCCTGGGACTGCGCTGGCCCATGACTCCAGCCCCGCGAGGCGCGGGCCTAGGGAAACAGGGTGAGCTGGGCTCTCAGGGGCTCGATGGAGCGCCGATGAGGAGGATGAAGACGGGTCCCCTTCCTACGCTGGCGCTAAAGGAAGGCGCGCTTTCTTCCACGTCTCCCTTTCCGCCTCCCCTGCCCCTCTCTCCGGTCCACGCTGCGCTGACACACTGCGCGTGGCCCTGCACTTAAAACCCAAGTCCCCAGCGCCCATTGCTGCCCGGATCGCAGGCGCCGGGCTTGGCTCTTTAAATGCTGCACGTGTCAAGCACCCTGCACGGTTGGGGAGGCCCTTCTCTCTGCCAACCCGGCCGCAGCGCCAGGAAGAGTTCCCGGGGCTTTTGGAGGACAGAGGTCCCTGAGCCCGTAGGGGGTAGGGCTCCCCAAAGTTGTGAATATCTTTCTTTTTATCGGTGTTTCAAAAAGCCCGGAGGCGTGCTCTGGTCCTGAAATCCCAGGCGCTGGAGGACAAGCCCAAGGCGCTGCTCTGGCCCCGGGAGCAGCTGATGGCAGTGAACTACAGCCTCACCCCCCCACCCCCTACCCTGCACCCCCACCCCCAGCAGAAAGGACTTAACTTTCCCCTTACCCACCCAGCCCCTTGGATGCGCAAAGAAAACAGAAGCAAAAGGTTGGGGTCATTTTTTATTTTTATTATTATTTTTTAAGGGAAGATTTCAGACTCAGAGAAGGGTTGTTTACCTCTCTTTGTTCTTTAGTTCCCAGATGCTGCGACAAATGCCCAGGGATTGGGTGTCTGGGCCGCGGGCGGTGTGTCGCAGCTCAAGAGGGGAAACCAAATGGAAACAGCTGAGCAGACGCGGAGCATGTGCACCCACCGAGTTACATCAACGCTAGGCCACGGGAGGGTAGTAAACGTTAGGTCGTGAGAAGGCACCACAAAGGGCAGAATGTGTGGTCCCAGGTACGAAGTATTTTCACTTGTACAATTGTTGATCTTGGAAGAGATTTAGATAAGCCCGCGACTGTTTGAACTTACAGTGTCTTAAAAGGATTTTTTATTTGAAGCGCGTACTTAATCCTCACAACTCCTTGAAGTAGGTACTATAATGATGTCCATTTTATTGATGGGGAAACAAGGCTCAAAAAAAAAAAAAAAAGGTCCAGTAAGTGGACTGTAGTTACCTCGCTGGTAAGTGGCAGCAGAGTCGGGGTTCAAAGCCCAGGCTCTTCACTGCTATACATTCTTCTGGTGAGTAAATCACAATGAACTCTGTTTGAATCCAAAACTTCACAATTGCTCTCCCTTTGAAATAAAAAATAGTTAACCTCTTTTCAAAAAATTTCGGAGAACATTCATTTATATATAATGTATCCATATGCATTTGGTCAGTCTTTAAAGCACTTTAGCATTGTAATGCCAATTGCCTCCTAGGTAAAGATAATTTCACAAAACAATGGATATTTTCTTTTACTCCAGAAAGTGTGGTTTTAATTGAATTTTTTTTTTTTGCTTTGTATTACTCAAGCCCCTATGGCTCTTGGTGCAAGGACGCCCTCTACAGGTTGTTCTAATCAAACACCAGTAATTAAAAAATAATCCATGAAATGTCCTTTTCTGTAGAGAAAAAGAGGTACTCAGTTTCCTAATTCAAATTCCCTCAAAGTGAGGTTCTTCTGCAGCAGTGAAGTTTGGTGTCGGTGATAATGAGAATATATATTGCTCTAAAGAATTATTTTCCCTTTCAGAATGGATGATTTCTCTTCACTTCTCCCCAACAGTGAACAATTAGAAAACTCTATTTTATTATAGAGAAAAAGGTTATTTTTTAAAACCTTGGATTTGAACCCTTTCGGTCTTTAAAGGGAAGGAAGAAACATATGTTATACACCAGTCAAATATTTTCAAGAGTAACTGAGGATGTCTTTTGAGGGGAAGGTCCATCTAAGAGCTAAATCAGGCTTGACTTTCTGTTGTTTAAGGAGCTGTGAAGTGGCTTTTATTTTCATTCAGAATGCAGTGATGTTTTTAAGTTTCCAATCAAATAAAAATACAACAACATCTATTTGCACATGATAAAAATTCGGAAATAATGTGCTAGGACACAATGTATTACCAATCAACTTTGTTTAGTTTGGAAATTCTACCATTGATTTTCCAGTCCATTATCCCTTCTTTCCTTGTGTAATTTATTCTCATCAATTACATTTGCATGCAGGTTCATTTATTTGTTCATTAACTCATTCACTCATTCCAGAAAGATTTATTAAACACCTATTTTGTGCAAGAGCAAGACACGGACCTAGAAAATACAGGAAAGACAAAGGCAGGAAGAAACATCATGAACCGACATGAAAAACAAAAAATGACCCCAGCCCTTGAAGACCATTGGAGTTAAAAAAAAGTAAGTCAAGCACCCAAGTAACCATAATAGAAGGCAGAATACAGTGATTGTTGACAGAGGACTGGAAATTCAAAGAAGAAATCTCATATCAGGGATTCTGGAAGCTTTTTAATTAATTCATTCAAAAGACATCAACTAAGTGTCTGATGTGTGCCCTGTACAGGCACAGGTGAAAGGCAACTAAAAAGACAGCCCCTGTTCTCAGATTCTCAGTCTAACAGGCAAGAGTGTTAGGAATGAACAATAGGAATGAACACCATAATGGAAATGTAAACAGGATACTTGGGAGGAGAGTGAGGAAAGGGGGAGAGGGGGAGCTGATTGTGTTCTGGGAGAACTTTCTAGAGTGCAGGGAACTTGAGCACCCTTAAAGGTTAAAGGGAAATTGAACATGCAAGGAAGGGAGGGGTGTTCATGCACAGAGAGCGGCAATAGCAAGGACAAGGCGACTAGAGAAGGAATAGTACTATCAAGGATCTGCCAGTAGCACTCTGCAGTGTGATGATGCTGGAGTTGAGGGGAGAGGGAGTGGCTGGATGAAGCTAAAGATGGTAGGAGTTGTTTATGGAAGATTGTCCTGAGAAAAAAAACCCAAATTTAGGGAGAGACATTGTCCTCAAGGAGGTGAGGCATAACTGCCCACTCCTTAACTGTGGACTGTGCAGAGAGACTTCCTTTCATAGAGTTCAGTATGGAAAGGGGAAGGGAGGTAACTTTACAATTGAGAGACCTGACAGCATTACCTCATCTAGGTGATCAAGGTCAACACCAACAGTGATAAGTTGTGTTGACATTATGTACCCTTGATATGGGGTAATGAGAAAGGCACTTTACTTCTGTGGCAATCTCCTGAAAGCCCATAGCCTCTGTCTAATCATGAGAAAAGAATCAGAAAAGCCAAACTGAGAGACAGTCTACAAACTATCTGATGGGTAATCCTCCAAACTGTCAAGGTCATTAAAAACAAGGGAAGTCTGAGAAACTGTCACAGCCACGAGGAGCCTGAGGACACATGACAACCACATGTAATGTGCTCTCCTGGATGGAATCCTGGAACAAGAAAGGGACATCAGATAAAAACTAAAGAATCTGAATAAACTGTTAATAACAATGAGTTAATATTGGCTGATTAGTTATAACAAATATACTATACTTAATGTAAAATGTTAATAATAGGGAAAACTGAGTATGGGGTAGATGGGAACTCTCTCTACTACCTTTGACATTTTTCGGTAAAGCTATTCTAAAAAATAAAGTTTAATTTTAAAATAAAAGGTAAATACCTAGATGCTGACATTTAAAAATCAGAAGATTTCTCAAAAAAATTTGGGTTTCTGGCTTCTCGTAGCTTTTTCCAGGAAAATTTAAGCCCCTGTCAATGTTCCCTCCTTACAAAGGGGTGTGTGTGTGCATAGGGACTGCCATTCCAACAGGGCTAGCGGTCTCTACTTCTTACAGTTACAGTACTCCTCTATGGAGGCTGTTTCACTCACCTACTTGACTTGCTGGGCTTCGTTAGGCATCTGAGTTGTGGCCTGGAGGAGAGGCTATGGGACAGGCAGGGAGAAAGTACCTCAGGGCTAAGGGGGCTGGAAGTGTGGTTGTGTGGGAGTAAGGGCAACACTTGCTGTAGAGGGGCATCTTATCCGTGGCATTTCTGCCAGCCATTCTTGCCTCATGGTCTCAGCCAGGGCTGTCTCGTTCACTACAGGTATGGAGATTGAGATTGAGGCATATGTGCAGCACCTTGAGCTGTGTTTTGAGAAAGATGGAAGCAGGCTCCCTTGTAGCACACTGATATAGAAGGGGGACATAGATAGAAAGTGAATAGAGCAAGTAATCAAGCTTTATTTGTTTGTTTGTTTGTTTTTTATGTTAATCCTCATCTGATGATATTTTTCCATTGACTTTTAGAGAGTGGAAGGAGGTGAGGAGATAGAGAGAGAGAAGGAAGGTAAATGAGACACCTCGATCGGTTGCCTCCCGCACACACTCTGACCAAATCTGCAACGGAGGTACATGCCTTTGACTGGAATAGAACCCAAGACCCTTCAGTCCATAGGCCAATGCTATATCCACTGAGCCAAACTGGCTAGGGTGCCAAACATTATTTTTAATGCAGTCCTGTTTTTAAAAGACAAATAAACTGTATGTGTATGTCTCTGTGTGTGTGTACTTAATCTATCTCTATAAAAGCCTAATATGCAAAGTGTCCCCTCAGGAGTTCGACTGACCAGGAGTTCAATTGTTTGCTATGATGTGTGCTGACAATCAGGGGGCGGCATGGAACAAAGCAAGGCCCTGGCCAGCAGCAGCCAGCAGCCAGCAGCCAGGGAAGGGAGGCCCTGGGCAGCAGCCAGCAGCTGCTAGGGACCCCACATGTGCACAAATTTTATGCACTAGGCCTCTAGTATGTATATAAAACAATGCATAGACAATATCTAAAAGGTTACATGCCAAAATAGTTCTAGGAAGTTATCTATGGGAAGTGGGACCTGGGACTATGGAATAAATTTCACTTTAAGCACATTTTCTGATGTTTAAAAAAAATGTAATTAAAAGCCATTTTTAAGAAGAGAAAGGTCCTTTTCTTTCCTGCTTCAGTCAGTTTCTCCCAGAGTAGGCAGCTGTCCCAGCCTAAGCCAGCACCTCTTTCTATGCTGCCTGCATACTTTTATCACTTAAGACCTGTACATCACAACACATGACAGTTCATTATCAAAGTACAGCACAACCTGAGCAATCCTCATCATCCCAGGCAGCACTCTAGCTATTCTTTCCTCACGTGAGGGCATTGCCAAGCAACCTACCACATATCTTTTCTTTTACAAACCATATCGATTATTTTCTGTTCATCCATGCTGCTGCATCCCTGTGACACTTAACAGAAGTATTTCTTTTATGGTGGAGGAAAAGAAAAATAATTTTATTGCACAATAATAGAGAATGGAAAACAATGTACAATACCTTTATAGGATGAAATGTTAGTGAACTATTAAAATTAATGTTTTGACATATGTATTTAACCATGAAATTATGATCATAACCAAGATAATGTACACCAAGCATGTCAAACTTGCAGCCTACAAGCCACATACCGCCCAAAATGATTATTTTTTGCAGCCCAGCAAAACATTTTAATAAAAATTTCGTAACTTAATTTTTACAATATCCTGTTATAATATAATTATTAATAGTGGACTACAACGTTCACTAATGACTGATTACTATAATCGTGTTGCATTTATTTCCACTAACACACCTTACACACAGTGCACGGCTTCTCTCCACTAATACTAGCAGCGAATATATTAGTAGCCAATGCCCACGTAGTCTTGGACTGACTTATTTGGTGTGCACAACAGGAAATATTTTGCTTTCGGGGAACAAGAAAAATAGGTTTATTTGCATTACACTTTAATTTGTACAGTTATTCAGTGCCTGGTAAATTAATATTCAAGAAAAAAATATTAATTTTTATTAAAATGTTCTATTATTTGAAATGGTGACTCATTTATTTCAGCCCTTTGTATTCAGCATGCCTCTATCGAAATAAACCGGTGTTACTATGAAAATTGAAGCTTTTGTGTTTTTTTGCAACTCACATAAAACCTTGTTTATTTGGCCCATGTTAGCCTTTGAGTTTGACATGCTTGATGTTCACAGCCTATGACTTCTAAAAGGTTAAAAAATCATACACTTTAAATATGTGCGGTTTATTATGTGTCAACTGTATTTCACTAAATTTGTTTTAAATTTTTTAAATAAATAAAAATATATTGATGTTTCATTAGGACACAAAAATCACTCTCCATAAAAGAAAGAATTAGTAAATTGGATTATATTAAAATTAAAAACCTCTTTTTATCAAAAAATAGCATTGAGAGTGAAAAGCAAAGCCATAGAGTAGAAGATACTTGCATATATACATGACGCTTATCCAGAATATGTAAAGAAATTACAAATTTATAAGAAAAAGGGGGAGAATCCAAGATGGCAGCATAGGTAAACACCTACACTGCTGCCTTGCACAACAATTTAAAAACTACAACTAAAAGAATGGATATCATCCAGAACCACAGGAAAGCTGGCTGAATGGAAATTCTACAACTAGAAGGAAAGAAGGGCTCACAGAGATCCAGAGGAGCTGTAAAAAGCTGAGGTATGGAGACGCGCGCGCTGAGGTACAGAGATGCGCATGTGGAGAAAGCGGGTGCTGGAGTACCTGGCTGGCTTTCTCTGGCGGGAGGAGACAGAGACTCTCAACGTCATTGAACCCCTTGTTCTACGACATTAAACCCCAGATCCAGCCGAAACTCATATGGGGGGAGTTTGGACTGTGAAAAGGGAGAAGTGCACGGAAATTTAGGGGAGTCGCAAAAGATCAGAAGTCTGGTGGCGAGCATGGCACTGCGTGCAGAGGACCGACTGCTGATTGTGCCGCTGGCTTTCACAAGTGGGCGGGAGACAGACCCTCCCAAATGCGCCACTTCTAACACCACTAAACCCTGGTTTCAGGCGAAACCCTGGGGACTCAGATTCATATGGTCCTGGAGCACAGGGGAACCAGAGGGGCAGCAGTCTCGAGGCACTGCTAGAGAGAGAGAGAGAGAGAGAGAGAGAGAGAGAGAGAGAGAGAGAGAGAGAGAGAGAGAATGCCATAGGGACCGCTCCAGTGATTACCCAGTCACGTGAGACTCGTGGGTTGTGGAGGGCAGAGCCGACTGGAAGGCAAGGCGGTCCCTTAAGCCCTGAGACTCCACCCATCCCAAGCTCAACAGAGAGGCTGCTTTGGTTTTGCAAGTCTGGTATCAGAAGGCTGAATCCAACACAGAAGTTCTCCTGGCATAGTGAAAATACTGAGACAAAGGAAGAGATCACAAACAAAACAAATGGAGGAAAACAAACGACTGGATATAGAGTTCAAAAGCTTGCTTATAAGGTTTTTCAAGAATATCCTAGAAAAGTTGGATAAAGTTAGCGAGACCCAAAAAGAGATGAAAGAGAACCAACTAGAGTTGGAACAGACCCAACTAGAGATGACAAAGGACCAACTAGAAATTAAACATACACTGACTGAAATAAAAAAATATTATACAGAGACCTAACAGCAGACTAGAGAAAGGCAAGAATCAAGTCAAAAATTTGAAATATAAAGAATCAGAAAATACTCAACTGGAAAAGCAAGAAGAAAGAAGAATCCAAAAATGTGAAGATAATGTAAGGAGCCTCTGGGATAGCTTCAAGCCTACCAACATCAGAATTGTGGGGGTGCCAGAGGAAGAGAGAGAGCAAGATACTGAAAACCTACTTAAAGGAATAATGACTGAAAACTTCCCACATCTGGTAAAAGAAATAGACTTACAAGTCCAGGAAGCACACAGAACCCCATATAAAAGGAATCCAAAGAGGACTACACCAAGACACATCATAATTAAAATACCAAGAGCAAACGACAAAGAGAGAATATTAAAAGCAGCAAGAGAAAAACAGTTCATTACCTACAAGGGAGCACCCATACGACTGTCAGCTGATTTCTCAACAGAAACGATGCAGGCCAGACTGGAGTGGCAAGAAATATTCAATGTGATGAGTAGCAAGAACCTACAACCAAGAATACTCTATCCAGCAAAGCTATCATTCAAAATTGAAGGGCAGATAAAGAGCTTCACAGATAAGAAAAAGCTAAAGGAGTTCATCAACTCCAAACCAGTATCATATGAAATGCTGAAAGGTACTCTTTTAGAAGAGGAAGAAGAAAAAGGTAAAAGCCAAAAAATTATGAACAACAAATACATATCTATCAACAAGTGAATCTAAAAATTAAGGGAATTAAATTAAATTTGATCAACAGAACAAACTGGTGAATAGAATCAGGAGCACAGAAAGGGAGTGGACTGATCATTCTCAGGGGGAAAGGGGTAAGGGGTGTACAGGGAGAGACTGGACAAAAATCATACACCTATGGATGAGGTCAATGGGAGGGAGGTAAGGGCAGAGAGAAGGGTGGGAGCTGGGTGGAGGGGTGCTATGGAGGGGAAAAAAGAGAAACAATTGTAATAATCTGAATAATAAATATTTAATTTAAAAAAAAGAAAAGAAACATCGATGAAAGAGAGATATCGATTAGCTGCCTTCTGCAAGCCCCCCACTGGAGATGCACCCACAACCAAGGTACATGCCCTTGACCGGAATCGAACCTGGGACCTTTCAGTCTGCAGGCCGAGGCTCCATCCACTGAGCCAAACCAGTTTCGGCCCAATAGTTTTTTGATGGAGTCTTTCGGGTTTTTTATGTACAGTATCATGTCATCTGTGAATAAGGACAGCTTTATTTCTTCTTTTCCAATTTGGATGCCTTTTATTTCTTCTTCTCCTTCTCCTTTTTCTCCTTCTCCTTCACCTTCTCCTTCTCCTCTTCATCCTCCTCTTCCCTCTCTCCCTCCCACTCCCCTCCTCCTTCTCCTTCTCCTTCTTCTTGTCTAATTGCAATGGCTAGTACTCTCAGTACTATCTTGAACAGGATTGGTGAGAGTGGGCATTGTTCCTGTCTTGTTCCTGTTCTTAGGGGAAATGGTTTTAGTTTTTGCTCATGGAGTATGATATTGGCTGTGTGTTTGTCATATATGGCTTTTATTATGTTGAGATATGATTTCTTTTGTTTGGGGTTCTGTGCACTTCCTAGACTTGTGAGTCTATTTATTTCACTAGGTGGGGGAAGTTTTTGGTCATTATTTCTTCAAATAGGTTTTCAGTATCTTGCTCTCTCTCTTCTTCTGGCAACTTTATAATTCTGATGTTGTTATGCTTGCAGTTGTCCCAGAGACTCCTTCCACTATCTTCATATTTTTGGATTCTTTGTTCTTTTTGCTGTTCCAGTTAAGTGATTTTTGCTTCTTCATATTTCAATTCTTTGACTAGATTCTTATAATCCTCTAGTCTGCTGTTAGGTCTTTGTGTAATATTTTTTATTTCAGTCAGTGTATGCTTAATTTCTAGTTGGTCCTCTTTCATATCCCTGAGGGTGTCACTAAATTTATCAGCCTTTTCTAGAAAATTCTTGAAAAACCTTATAACTGTGGTTTTGAACTCTATATCCAGTCATTTGCTTTCCTCCATTTCTTTCATTTGTGATCTGTTTCTTTGTCTTCACATTTTGGCTGCTTCCCTGAGTTGATAGAATGGCTTTGTGTGCTAGGAGTCCTATAGGACCCAGTGGCTCAGCCTCCCCTGTTACCTGAGGTGGACACTCTTGGTGCACCTGTTTTTGGGCTGTGTGCACAGTCTTGTTGTAGTTAAGCCTTGATTGTTGTTGGTATCACTGGGAGGAATTGATCTCCAGGCCAATTGGCTGTGAGGATCAGCTGTGTCTACACTAGGATAACTTCTGTGCTTGAGACACCCCTATGGGAGAAGACTTTCAAAAACCTCTGTGCTCAGCTTGAAGGGGGTGGAATCTCAGGGCAGAGCGGACAGCACTGGTTTTCTGTCAGTCTTGCCCTAATAGGTCCCTGTGTCTCAGTGTCCCATGGTAATCACTCCAAGCACCTCTGAGAGAAAGCCGCCCTCAAGTTTCACCCGCTGCCAGACAGTCCAGTTTCTCCCCGAATGAGTCTGGGTCCCCAGAGTTTTGCCTAGAACTGGAGTTCAGTGCAGTCGGGAGCTTTTGTCTCCCTCCTGCTTGAGAAAGCCAGCCTCATACTCAGTTGCCCACCTTCTCTGCATGTGCACCTCGGTACCTTTGCCTTTGGCAGTTCCTCTGAGTCTCAGTGTGCTTTTCTCTTTCCTGACAATCCAGTTTCACCCCATATGAGTCTCACCCAGAGCTGGAGTTTAACGCCAGTGGGAGCTTTTGTCTACCCCTTACCCCTCCACCCCTGCTTGAGAAAGCCCGCCATGCACTCAGTTGCCAGTCCTCTCCATGCACGTGTCCTCGGTACCTCTGCCTCCTGCAGCTCCTCTGAGTCTCAGTGTGCTTTTCTCTTTTCTTCTAGTTGTAGAATTTCTACTCAGCCAGCCTTCTTATAGTTCTGATGATGTCCGTTTTGTCTTTTAATTGTAATATTAAAATTTTTGTGTGAGGCAGCAATTTAGGTGTTTACCTATGGTTACTCCTCCCAATTTTTTTTTTCCTCCATGGTGTTTTTTGTTGCAGCTATATCACTCTTCATTTCTCCTTGATTCTTATGTAAGTTGCTGATTTTTTCATCCATCCGGTTTATGAACTGTATGACCCTTAGTCTGAAATATTTTTTTCTGACATATTGCATTCCTCTGTTTCATTTAGCTGTTTTTTGTTTTGTTTTGTTTTGTTTTGTTTTGTTTGGGGGGGTGGTTTTGGTGACTCCTCCTTTGGGGGATTCTTTGTGTCACCATTTTTGAAATCACCAATGGATCTAAATGTTGAATCATGCAGGTCCTGCTCCTTGGGTGGTAGTGGCTCCTCAGGGCTGCCGCTCCTTGGATGTGGGCAGTCTGTTTGTGTGGCTGCTGCTCCTCGGACCTGGGAACGCTGCTGAGGTGGCTGTGGCTCCTCTAATGGGGCAGGCTGTGCATGGAGCTTCTGCTCCTCAGACAGGCTCCTTCTCATGGAGCTGCTGCCCCTCGGACTGGGGTGGGCTGTTCACACAGATACTTCTCTTCAGATGGGAACAGGTTGCTTGTACAGCTGCTGGTCCTAGGGCAGGGGCAGGTTGTTCACACAGCTGCTGCTCCTTGGATGGGTACAGGGTGCAGGGTGTGGGCTGTGCGCGGCTACTGCTCCTCAGATGCGGAGGGCTACATGGGGTTGCTGCTTCTGAGTCTTAGGCAGGCTACTAGTGCAGCTGCTGCTCCTTGGAGGGAAAGGCTGCTTGTGCGGCCCACACAACTGCTGCTCCTTGCCAGGGGAGACTGTGCCTCTGCAAACTCCTCACCTGCTAGCACTGCAGGCTGCTCATGAGTTGCCCTCTCTGGGCTCAGTCTTTCGTGACTGTGGACCCAGATATAAAATCCCCTACCACCACTAGTCCTGCGGACTGCCTTTCCACAGGCAGAAGCTGTGCCTGTCCCAAGGGATGTGGCTCGGTGCGGTTTCCCTCTGACCCTCTGGGCTCGGAGGTCTGGCAGATCTCTCCTGCCCAGATCCTTGATTTTACCTTTCTCCAGGGGTTCTCTGCCCTTCCCAGCTGCAAATTGTCTCACCAGCTGAGTCTCTTTTGCCAATTCAGGGTGGATGTTATTTGTTTCAGCTGCTCGTTCTATCTACTCCTGGACAAGGCTTGGGACACGTCAATCTATTCCACCTCCATTTTTATCCTCCCCATTCCTCCAGTCCTCATTATTTTAAAATTAAAAAAAAAAAAAGCTGCAAAACAGCATGAATGATTGTGGCATAATTATAGTATAAATACACTATGGTTTAAAATATGTCTGGCTCTAGCCGGTTTGATTCAGTGGATAGAGCATCAAGCTGCAGACTAAAAGGTTTTGGGTTTGATTCCAGTCAAGGGCACATGCTCGTGTTGCAGGCTCAATCCCCAGTAGGGGCATGCAGAAGGCAGCCAATCAATGATTTCTCTCTCATCATCGATGTTTCGATATATCTCTCTCTCCCTTCCTCTCTGAAATCAAAAAAGATATATTAAAATAGTAGTAATTAAAAATTAAATAAAATAAAATAAAGCGCTCAATGAAAAATAAATAAATACATAAAATATGTCTGTATTTTAACATATTTGGTGTATATCTAGACACTACTTGTGTGAATAGTTATTAATATTAGATGGTTACGTTTCTCCAGATTTTCACTTTCTTCATCATGTCATTTGGTTGTTTAAATGTTTTATAATAAAAGGTATTAATAAGAAAGAATAGTAAAGTTATTTCTCTTTGTCTGAAAGATATTTAATGGGTTCTTTTGTTTGTTTCTTTGTTTCAAGCGAAGAGATTGAATCAAAATGTCATGCTCCCCATGAATGATGACTGTTTAGGAATCTACAATAGCATTATTAAAGGTTAGCTACCAGCAAGCTTGATAAAATCAGGTTTTACAAAAACCTTTCTCAGTTTTTTTAAGAATACCAAAGAATTGCACGCAGTTTGGAACCTTGTTTAATATGTACTGACTCCACAAAATTTCTCCTTTTCTTTAGGCTTTTAGCACTACTAATATTTGGGAAGCAATGTACAGTAATAGAAAGAATGCAGATCGTGGATTCAGGATAGCATCCCCGTGCCCCCAGTAATTGAGGACATATATTTAAGGACACTTTGATTGATTTGCTACTTCAACTCAGATTCAGTGTAAGTAATACTTCTGGATTTAAAATGCCTAAAATATAAAAGGAACTTTTTGAGTACCTATTAGATATACATTAAAAGACAATGCAATATTTGAATCCAAATGGCTATGGTTGGTTTCCTCTTATAAGTTACTAGCCTCTTCCAACTTACTACAGTCAGTCTGCAAAAATTTACTCTTAACTCAAACTGTTTTAATGACATAAATGCCTTGGACATTTATCACTAATATAATTTATTCCCAGGAGGAAATTTTGCTTTGCCCTTTAGATATTGCAATAAAACCTTTGCCATATAATAGACTATAAGGGCATAGGTCTAGCTTCTTCATCTGTGCTATCCTCGCAGTAACAACTAGAATCTCAGAGAGCACTGTGACTCTAAAAACTCTTCCCATGTACAAATAAACAAAAACTTCATAATTTTAAACTTTTACCAAGGATTTTATAATGTATATTGTGGAAGTTGCCTTATTGATAACTGATAACCACAATAAGAGATGAATTCTTCTATCTTGCACTCATTCTTTTTAAAAAATGAATTGTTGACAGTATTACAGGTGTTCTCCACTTCCTCCCCCTTAACTCCCTCCACCTAGCCCCTGACACCTCCTCCACCAGGCCTTCCCCACACTCTTGACTGTGTCTGTGGGTTATGCATATATGTTCTTTAGCTAATCTCTCCCCATCCCCTCCACTCCAGCCCCTATTTTGTACTCATTCTTGAGGATTCTCAAGTTTCCTTGGACCATCTCAATATGATATATTTTCTTTCCACTTGTGGGAATAATCAAAATTTTTAAATGCCAGATTATGTGACTGGCTTTATTTAGGTAAAATACTGAATACCATTTGTGACCATAAGATTACATTTTAAGTAATCTTAAAAATGTGCCCTCATGAATTTTTAAAAGAACACATTTAAAATTTCAAGGGAGATTAGCTAATTATGAAAGTAAGGCTTATTGAGGAGGTAATACCTGGCAGAGTTAACACAAAATAGAAAGTTATGTTTGTGCAGACAAATCTTAGTTTGGTTACTTTCAAGTTGATCAGGATCTGAGAGATTGCTTCAAGCTTAGCGAACTCAAAATAGACCTGGGATAAAGTAAAATAATACTTTATTGACTTCTATTATGGGGAATATATTTCTAGAGTCAGAATGCAAAAGGCAGCACTCCAAGACCTTCCTTTCCAAATATGAAGGTATGTGCAGAATTAAATTAGTAAACAAAAGCTTGGTAAACATTAACACTAGAGTATTGAACGGCACAAGAGTTACTTCATCTTAGCCAGTAAGTCACTCACTAGGAGGCATTTTAGAAATTTGTGGGGGTATTATTGGTTGTTACAATGATTTGAGGGAGCTTTGGGTTCTTGGCAGGGCATAAGCCAGGGATGGTAGATGTTCTCCTATGCTCAAGACAGGACCATACATGAACGGACTAGTCCCACAGTCTACACATCTTTTGAGTAACCTGTTGGAGATCAATGTACATGAAAACTCATTTATAATGATCTCAACCTAGAAACCTAGCTTCATTTCACATGTAAACATAGTTTTTAATATACACTGAATTTTCCAGAAACACTTCTATTGGGAATAGTAAGATTCTGTGAGAGGTAAGATTGTGTTTGGTTTCTTTTGGATCTTTAGCAAGAATTATTCACATTTTGGAAAAATCACATCACACCTCTGCTCTTTTCCTATACTTTTTATCCATATTAGCTTCTGATCTTCTTACTTCCCTTAAAACCAAAGTTTTTCATTAAAATAGATGCAGGCATCTGATTACTTTATTAGGTCAAGAATAACCATGCTCAACCATTTTCATTTCAAATACATATTATTTTATAGTTGATTTTTTTTGCTTTTCATATATATTAGAGCATTATATTTATTATTTTGAGATTTTGTGTCAGTGTAGATAATACTAATATTATCTTTGAGTTCTATTTAAGTATAGTAAAGTGGGAATAACAGAATACCTATTATTTTAAAAAAGGCAGTTTTGGGTCAGTCTATAAAGTCTATATACTGTGTGATTCAATTTATGTGACATTCTGGAAAATCATTATAGAACAGGAGACATAGGCCAGGGGTTCCTAAGAAAGTTTATTACTAAGGGACAGCATGAGGGAATTTGGGGTGTGGGGGAGGGGTGTGGTGGGAGAAATGTTAACTGTTCAGAATCTTGACTGTGGTAGGGATTACACAACACAGTGCATTTGTCAAAATTATAGATATGCCCACTAAAAAAATAAATTTTACTGTTTATAAAATTTTAAATGTTTAAAAACACACACAAATAAAACACAGAAAATAAGACAACCAAAATGGTAGTGTTGGGTCTCACTGTTGAGATCCACTGAGGTAGGTAGGCAGAGAGGCCACTGATGACATTCCTGCCTCCACAGAATTGTTTATATCTCTAGAAACTGAATAACCCATTCTCACAATTCTCCTGTAAATAACTTAGTGTCTGATATGTAGAATGAAAAACATTTTTTTATTGAATTTGTGACAATAAATGAACTACATCTCAACCACTAAGTTATTGGCAGTTAAGATTAAAACCTTGATACTTATTCTAGTCATTTTGTTTTTTATTACCACAACTGCCTTACTAGTTTTTGCTAACTGGAAGGATTCTGTGAATTTTTGAGTTTTTCCATTCATTGCTGGTATTATACCTTTAAAGTAAAGTAAAATAAAATAAAATAAAATACCAGGGCTCATATTATACTACCATCTGAATTTACTAAGAAAGAAAAAAAATGTTTTCTTAATAACATCACTTACATTTCTAGAAGAAAAATGTACCTCTATTGATAGAAAATATATCTCATGTTTTTTACAAGGTGTTTACAATAGTTCAGTGTTTTGGCTAGAGTTTTGAAGGATTTTTGCCATTAATAGTATTTATTCTGCAGCCTTCTGAACCTACTTTGGGAAGTTTTAACTTGTAGAAATGTTTGGTTCACTTACTGCAGGCAATTAAAATGGTTAACAGAGAATATTAACTAATAAATGCCTTACTTTGGGTGATACCCAAATAATAGGTGTCAAAATGATTATTAGTTCATTAAATTTCCTTGCCTAACAGCCACTCAAACAATTACGCTACATGAATAAGTAATAAGAATAATCATTAATTGATACCTATGCTAAGGATCTGTAATTCATATCCAGTGTGCTGGCTTTCTTATAGAACCAAATAAATTACACTTAATAAATTGCTTCACAGCCCAGTCATTATGGCTCAGTGGCTGAATGTCAACTTATGAATCACCATTCGATTACTAGTTAGAGCACGTGCCCAGGTTGTGGACTCGATCCCCAGTGAGGGGCATGCAGGAGGCAGCCAATCAATGATTCTCTCTCATCATTGATGTTTCCATCTTTCTTTCTCTCTCCCTTCCTCTCTGAAATCAATAAAAATATATATTTAAAATAATAAATTGCTTCCCAGTGAATTCAAATGATTAAAAAAAATTTTTTTAAGAACCTTTATTGACTGTCAGCTGAACCATAGATTTGAAGGCAAGATGAAGAAGGTACTGATGCCCAAACTGTAAATTCTAATATCTGTGGCACATAATCTACTTTCAAGTGGAACTCCTCTAACTAGTTACTCATAATTGAGTTTATAATCATCCCACCCACCATTAACTTAAAATTGATAGTTTCTGTGGCATATTTAGGGAAAGTGGGATGGAACTGGAGGTATAGATGACATAAGCTTGTCCATGAGTAGATAATTACTGGAAGTGAAATTTCCTCTGCTGGCTATGATGAAGTAACTGAACTCATCCCCCCATTGCATCTTATATGATAAAACCCTAATATGCAAATTGACTGAACGTGGAATGACTGGTCACTATGATGCGTACTGACCACCAAGAGGCAGACGCTCAAGGCAGGAGCTGCCCCTTGGTGATTAGTGTGCTCCCACAGGGGGAGCACCGCTTAGCCAGAAGCTGAGCTCACAGTTGGTAAGCACAGTGGCGGTGGCAGGAGACTTTCCTGCCTCTGCAGCAGTGCTAAGGAGCAGCAAGCCTAGCAGTAAGGAGCCGTGAGCAGGTGGGCAGTAAGGAGTGAGGGGTCCCAGACTGGGAAAGGAATGTCTTCCTTAGGCCTGCTCCCTGCACTGGCATCAATCTATGAACCAATAGGTTATGGTTTGACTCCCAGTGACATAGCTGGGTTTTGGGCTTGATCACCAGTAGGGGGCATGCAAGAAGCAGCTGATCAATGATTCTCTCTCATCATTAATGTTTCTATTATTCTCTTCCTTTCCTTTCCTTTCCTTTCCTTTCCTTTCCTTTCCTTTCCTTTCCTTTCCTTTCCTTTCCTTTCCTTTCCTTTCCTTTCGAATTTGTGCACTGGTGGGGTCCCTTGGTTTGGCCTACAGGAGTTGGGCCCAAACTGGTTCTCCAACATCCCCCGAGGGGTCCCAGGTTACAAAAAAGCACAGGCCAGCTGAGGGACCCCACCTGTGCACAATTGGGGCTGGGGAGGGCTTCAGGGCATGTCCAGCCCATCTCGCTCAGTCCCAATCAGCCAGACTCCAGCAGCAAGCTAACCTATTAGTTGAAGTGTCTGCCCCCTGATGGTCAAATGTGCTTCATAGCAACTGCTAGAGTGGTCAAACAAACAGTTGGATATTTAGCACATTGGGCTTTTATTATATAGGATATATATTAAAAAGAACTACTGGCAAACTATAAGCTGAAAATTTTCTAGAGCTAACACAGCTAGGAGACATTTGGGTTCCAATCAATCAAAGTGATGAGAACTTGTTGAACATTGAGGCACTTGGTAGAGACCCAAGGATAATCCTTTAATGGTAGGGTTAAACATGTTCTAGAATAAAGACTACCCTAGATGTACTCTAATAAACCTTAAAAACAAGATTCAAAAGGATCCGGCTAATATGCAAGAAAGTTAATTCCCTTCAAAACAAGATTCAACAGTATTTATTTATTTATATTTTATTAATTTTTTTATTTTAGAGAGGAAGCGAGAGGGATAGAGAGTTAGAAACATCGATGAGAGAGAAAAATCGATCAACTGCCTCCCACACACCCACTACTGGGGATGTGCCCGAAACCAAGATACGTGTCCTTGACTGGAATCGAACCTGGGACCCTTCAGTCTGTAGGCTGATGCTCTATCCACTGAGCCAAACCAGTTTCGGCAAGATTCAACAGTATTTAAAGAAACGATTTTAAATCCAGACATTTAAAACCTAACTTTATATTGTCTAACTTCCAAAAAAAATTTACCAGGCATGTGAAGAAGAAAGATAACACATTAATTAGAAGACAAACAAGTAAAAAAAAAAAAAGACCAAGAAATGCTGGACTTCACAGATAAGGACTTACAAGCACCTACTTTAAATATGCTCAAGGGCATAAAGGAAAACATGAATATACTGAGGAGAGAGATGGCAGCTATAAGGAAAGATACAATTGTACTTGTATACTAAAAAGTGCAACCTCTGAAATGAAAAGTTGATTGAATGGGCTTAAGAGCAGAATTAGATATAATAGAAAAAACTTGAAACACAGCATTAGAAATTTTCTAAGCCAAAACCACAGAGAAGGAAAAAAAGACAGAAAAAAAAAAGACCTTCAGTGATCTGGGAATCAATATTAAGCAGATTTATATAAATATGTAATTAGAGTTATAGAAAGAGAGGGAGATGGGGAAGAAAATAATATTTGAAAAAAGAATGTCTGAATATCTCAAGTTAGATGAAAACTATAAAGTCATAGACCCAAGAAACTCAATAAACTCAATTTTGTGCACCAGGCCACTCGTATCAGATAAAAATCCAAATGCTAAATATGTGAATAAATATAAAAATAATGTTTGTCTTTAAAATTTTTTCTTTAAAAAGAATTGACTTTTTCTCAACTGGAGTGGCACAGTGGTTGAGTGTGGACCTATGAATCAGAAGGTCACAGTTAGATTCCCAGGCAGGGCACATGTCTGGGTGTCGGGCTCAATCCCCATTATGGGGCATGCAGGAGGCAGCCAATCAATGATTGTCTTTCATAATTGATATTTCTATCTCTCTCTTTCTCTGCTTTCCTCTGTGAAATCAATAAAATTATATCTTTTAAAAAATTGACTTTTTAAAGCTAAAATAATGTGAAGTTTAAAGTAAAAGATATAAGAGCAATAGCACAAAGAATAAGAAGGAGGAAACAGAAGTATCCTATATAATAAAGATGTAATTTGCAAATTGACATTCACTCCAACATACAAGATTGCTGTCCCATGTAGTCAAAGATGGGTTGCCCCCATGTGGACACAAGATGGCTGCCACAAGTTGTGGGGGGGAACCCAAGCCTATAGGGGAGGGCAGTTTGGAGGGCCAGGCCTGCATTGGAGGGCAGTTAGGAGCAACCAGGGTGGCAGAGGAGGCCAGTTAGGGGTGACCAGGCCTGCATGGGAGGGCAGTTGGGGGGGAGCAGGCCTACATGGGAGGGCAGTTGGTGGCAACCAGGCCTACAAGGGAGGGGAGTTGGGGGGGGGGACCCAGGCCTGCAGGGGAAGGCAGTAGGGGGAGACCAGGCCTGTATGGGAGGGTAGTTAGGGGTGACTGGGCCACCAGGGGAGGGCAGTTGTGGGTGACTGGGCTGGCAGAGGAGGGCAGGTGGGGGCAATTGGGCCTGTAGGGAAGGGCAGTTAGGGGCAATCAGACCAGCAGGGGAGCAGTTAGGTGTCAATCAGGCTGGCAGGAGAGTGGTTAGGGGGTTATCAGGCAAGCAGGCAGGCGAGCAGTTGGGAACCAGTGGTCCTGGATTATGAGAGGGATATTCCAGATTGGAGAGGGTATAGGCTGGGCTGAGGGACACCCTCCCTGTTTCCCTTCATGCATGAATTTTATGCACTGGGCCTCTAGTACTATAATAAGATTCTTCATTATATGTGCTTAGTACAGTGTTATTTGAAAGTAGACTGTACTAAGTTAAAGATAAACATTTTAAATCCTAGGGGGGGAAACACTAAAATATAAAATAAAGAGGTATAGTTAACAAACTAATAATGGAGATAAAAATGAATATACAATATGAAATATTAACTTGGTGGGGTGTGAGGGCAGACTGAATAGCCATCTCAGACAGTGATTTAAGAAAAACTGAATCAATTTAGGGAAAATGGATGGGGGATAGGATATCCAAAGGGAAGGACAGCACAGCCCTGAGCCAAAGGGACATTGGGTGGATGACGGCAGCAAAAATCTACTTAGGCAACAGGAAGCCTGGGCTGGGCTGCTGTAGCTCACTTGGAGACAGATTCAGGGGGTAAGCCTGGGACGTGCTGTCACTGCCATTGCTCCTCTGGTTGCAAGTCTCAGGGTATCCCTTGGAGGTAAAGGGGAATAGCATACTCCTTGGAGAGAGGGTGTGCACAAGGTCCTTTGTCCTGAGTATATTTATCTCTATCTTGCAGGTGGAAATCTTAGGAAAGGTCTCAAGCAAGGGTCTTAATAGAAAATTAACCAGCTTTCCAGATATGCGCTTTCAGGATCGTGGTCTCCGCTGATTGGTCGGTGCCAGGGCAAGGGGTCATTAGTCAATGTAGCTAGTCCTAAGGCAGCCACAGTGCTGCTTGTCTGGTTTTGCTGCTTTTCTGGGCTTGGAGCTGGAATATAACTAAGGCCTAGATGTTATCTTTATGAAGGAAAGGTCAGGGCCTCTAAACCATATGACCAGCGAGATGCTAGAGGAGGATAGGTTACCCTGGGGGGAAGTTCTTGTTTTCCCAGTTTCAGTTTCGCTAAGCATCTGGAGCTTTCTGCCTTGGTGAGTTTCTGTGCCTGGCCCATGATTCTTGCTCTGGAGGTCTGTGTAGCACAATATAAAAAAAGTGGAACAAATAGAAAACAAATGGCAAAATAGTACATTGAAAGCTAACCATATCTTTAATTACACTAACTATAAATGTCTAAATATGCCATTTCAATAGCAGAGATTGTCAAATTGGATTTTGAAAAGGAACACTCAACTGTCTATTTTTTTTAAGTAATTTAAATATGAAAATTAAGATAGGTGAAAAGTAAAAGGGCAGCAGACACTATTCATAATAAAGCTGGAGAAGCTTTATTAATATCAGAGAAAATTTATATAACACTTACCAAGGCAATATTAATGACAAGGTATATTGCTAGAGGTCATTGTTGAAGCTGGATTATAGTTATATGGCAGTTTATTATACTATGCTCTCTACTTTTGTATATGCCTGATGTTTTTCATAATAAGACATTAGACATTGAAATAGAAGAAATATGTGTTAAAACTTTTTTTTTCTGTTTTTGACTGAATATGCCTATCACTTATTTCAGTTACTCATTTTGTAACAAAATATATTTTTTGTGAATTTGTATTACCAATCTCATACTATAATGATCTACTTTTTCCATCTTCTTTTCATCCAATTTCTTTTATGATTAGAAAACATACATTTTTTAAATAATGATACCTATGGGTAATAGAAAAAGTTAATAATTCCCCTGGTGAAGGTAGATAATAGGTTCTCAAAAGCTGTGGTTGGATTTCAATTTTAGAGAGTTCCAAGAATTACTACATATTTGAAACACTGTATTGAAATTCACATTTGAATAGCTATTTTTCAAATACTCCAGAACAGAAAAGAATGTTTTCCATTATTAAGAGAATATTTTCTTTCCTCTCTCTCTCTATCTATCTCTTTGCAAAAAAAGAGAAGCAATTTGTACACTATTGGAATGAGAATGCCATATAATTTACATGACAATAAAACATTTCACAGGGAATTGCTATAAATGGCATTTAGCCCAGCAGAGAAAAAATTTTGTCTTTTAGCTCCTGTCCTGATAAATAACAAGGGTAATCATTATTTATCACCCTTACAGGAGTTTCATACAGTTTATCACAGATAGGCAGTATTTACAATCCCAGGCAAGGTTTTGTAGATAAGCATTAAGCTATTATTCTCATATTCAGAAGTCAGAAATAAAATACATCTATGCATAATCTTTTCTAAATTCACCAGATGTCATTTCCATCAGAAAATGGAGGATAATATTAAACAGGATTTTACCAAAAATACTGTAAATGTACAACATTTTTTTAAATATATTTTTTATTGATTTTTCACAGAGAGGTAGGGAGAGGGATAGAAAGTTAGAAACATCGATGAGAGAGAGACATCGATCAGCCACCTCCTGTACATCCCAACTGGAGATGTACCCGCAACCAATGCCCTTCACCGGAATCAAACCTGGGACCTTTCAGTCTGCAGGCTGACACTCTATCCACTGAGCCAAACTGGTTTCGGCAGCCTACAACATTTTTGTTATGACTTTGATGTCATCTTTTATGAAACCATAACAAAACACTTACACAAGGTAATATGTTAATGTTTATTTAGCGACTGTAGAGTGCCAAGTACTTTTATGAGCTCGAAAACAGTAATATTTGTTTAAAATTTTACCATGGATGTTTCAAGATAGATTTTAAAATGGTTTAAGAGATACATTGAATATAATTGGATGGCATACGTTTTCAAGTGTTAACATAAGAAAACATTCAAACATGTAAAGAATTTTTGTGAATTTATTTGAGCCAAACTATCAACATTTGCCAGGAAGCAAAAATCTCAATGTATTGGGAAAATGCTCCAGAAAATGGCAGTTTTCCACCTTTTTTTATAAATTACCATCAAAGGAGATGTAAGTGGGTTCATGAAAACCGTTGGTGATAGATGAGATCACCAGACCTGAGGCAATTTGTGGTCTGTGCCCTGGCACCATTGGTTGTGTCCTGAGGGATCTGGAAAAAGAGAAGCTTCAGTTACCCTCACATTCCACAGGTCTGTTATCTTAGATGCAAAAAGACCATAGGCTCAGTAAAGACTGAAGTTGATTTTTGTCAAGGAAGATACTGCCCTAGGACAAGACTACCCACTATAAACTGCTTTTTAATTAAAAGGTTTCAACTTCAGACCATCCTTTGTGGTTTCTTTAGGTCTCTGAGTTTGTAAGACTGCCACACAGGCCTTCCCTGTGCTAGTCAGGTTAGCATGTGGCCTCTCTTCATTCACACAAACCAGGGAGGTAAATTTTAAATCAGAATGGAAAATTCACTTCTCCGCTTCAAACTGTGCAGAAGCCTCCCTTCCTTCTCCGGGAGAAGCTTTCCAGTTGCTCTCATGGCTCGCATTAGGGCAGTGGTTCTCAACCTTTTTAATGCTGTGACCTTTTAATACAGCTCCTCATGTTGTGATGACCCCCAACCATAAAATTATTTTCGTTGTTACTTCATAACTGTAATTTTGCTACTGTTAATGAGTCATAATGTAAATATCTGTGTTTTCTGATGGTCTTAGGCTCTACAGCGGCGGTTCTCAACCTATGGGTCACGACCTGCAGGTTGAGAACTGCTAGCAGGGTCGCTTAAGACCAGCAGAAAACACAGATATTTACATGGTCTTACTCCCTCATCTTCTTCAGATCTTTGCTAAAATTCATTTTTGTGTTGGGAGTTTTCTGTCCCGCATTGTTTTACAGTAAATCAGCCCCTCTCTCTACCTTGTTCTGACACTCTCCATCTCTCTTCCCTGCTTTCTTTTGATTTGTAGCATGTATCACCATCTGTGTGTGTGTGTATTTGTTGTTGTTGATCCTCACCTGAGGATATGTTTTCCATTGCTTTTCAGAAAGAGTAGAAGGGAAGAAGGGACAGGGGGAGAGAGAGAAACATTAATGTGAGAAAGACACATCGACTGGTTGCCTCCCCCGTGTGCCCTGACCGAGTATGTGCCCTTGACCAGAAACTGAACCCATGACCTTTTGGAAAGCAGGCGGCGCTCTAAACATTTAGTCACACCAGCCAGGGCTGAAATAGTCTTAGGCACGAAATAGTCTCTCTTCTCCCCATCTCAGTACTCCCTAAAACTAAGGTCTGTTTGTTCTGCTTACTGCTGTGTCCCTAGGATTTAGGATAGCGCCTGGCCCTTATTTGGCACTCTGTGCATCTTAGTTAAATCAAGTAAGAGCAAAAAACAAACCAAACAACCCTATATAGGAAATCCTATATTTGAAATATTTCATAAGTACCATGCAATAGGAAATAAGGTATTTGCAGCTTTTTTCTCAGCCTTTTAAGGTCTCCCCCTTCTGTATGGTGGAGAAGAAATGCTTCTCAGGACCACTGTGCATTCTGCTCCTCATTTCCACCTCAAATCCCAAATCTATCATCATTCTCACACGATGTCCTTAGACTCACACAGTGTCAGGAAGAAGTGAATGTGGGGAAGGCCACACTGCTGCTCACTACTGGCTCTGTAGTCCCCACCTACACACACACACACACACACACACACACACACACACACACACAAACATGCAGACACATCAGACTTCAGTGATGTCTTGGGAAGGAAATGGGGAGTTACAGTGTAAGAAATGCAAACATAGACTTGAATATTACTCATGTCTTTTTCTACAAGTTCTTTATTCACCCTAAACTTCTACTGGCTAGCTTTCTCCATGTTCTCAAGCCCCTTTTAACCTCTCTTTCTTCCCTCATGTTCTCCCTCATCCCTGATTTCTGTTTTATTTCCCCACTGAGCATAGTTTAGTTAAAATTCCCCCTTTTAATAGATACTCTCAGGTCCCACTGTCATTTCAACTCACTGTTAAGATGTTTTCCTAGATTAAAACAGTTCTCCACTCCTCCTCCCCTCCCCACTCCTCCCTCCCCCCCCCACCCCCCCACCCCCACTGTTAGGAAGAACTACGATGCAGGCTATAGAAATCATTTTTCTCCATTTAAACACATTCATATTTACTTATGCAAGGTAAAATATCCAATGATCAAGATTTAAACCTGGGTTGTCTGTGATACTAATGTGTTGTTGATAAAAGAATCCAGAGTTAGGCAGAGAATAGTGTTGCTATTCATGGAAGAGGACACCAGCTCACAGGATTAGTGCCTTGTTCAGTCTTGCTTAAAAATGTGGGTCAACCCAGGACACTGGTCTCTTCATAGTATCATACTGTACTAGAAGCTGAAATACCTTATGTTGAGAAACTATACGTTTAGTTAATGAAATTAATATAACTATTAGTTAACTAAAGGTCTGATGCACGAAATTCCTGCAAGAGTAGGCTTCCTTACCCTGCCTGCTGGCACCAGCTTCCCTGCAGCACCTGGGACCCAGGTATCCCTCACAGAGGGAGGTCTCGTTCATCCACCACAGCCCTCCTGTTGGTGGCCTGGGCTTTCCTCTTTGGGGCGGTTGTGGAATCCCCCCTTCCCCCTTTGATCGCCCTGCCAGGCAGTGGCCTGGGCCTCCCTCTGCTGGGCAATCATGGGGTGATCACCAGGCCCCTGACCAATCGCATATCACCTGCCTTGGCTGGCCTGGCACCAGTGGGTGTTATAGCATCATCCTGGATGGTTATCCGGAAAGTCATCTGGAAGGTTGTTCTACTGTTCAGCCATTCAGTCAATTTGTATATTATGCTTTTATTATATAGGATACAACTAATACCCTATTTTGAGGAACTATAGCTAATAAAATTAATATAACTGTATCATTTAATATAACTAATAGCCTATGTTGAAGAACTATAGTTTAGGGAGATATATAATTCAACAATTATATGGCATTTACCAGTTGATAGCCACTCTTCTTAGCATGCTACCTGTGTTAGAGTATATAATTTATATACTCTTTGTGATTATTCTAATTACAGTAATTATTACTATTCCCACTTTATAGTCAAGGTCACATAGCCAGTAAATGGTAGAGTTGGGATTTAAAACCAAGCAGCCTGGCTATAGAGTGCGTGCTATTAATCATTCTGCAATATAAGGAAACCACCTCTGCTTTACATTCTGACTTCACCCACACATTTTAGGATTGACTATATGCCAGGCTACTAGTATTCCAAGTGTTTTTACTTATGTTACTTATTTAATACGTACAAAGTCCCAGTGAGGCGGGTACTCTCACTCTCATTTTACAGATCTGTAAACTAAGGCTCATAGAAGTTAATTGTTCAAATAAGATTAAGAAGTAAATAAGTGGTAGAACCAAGATTTGAGCCTATATAATAATGATATCATTATAAACTCATTATATACCACATTCTCTTTTCACAATATGTAGTACATATACAAATACACATACCAGACACTAATTCTAAGTTCTCAATAAGCTTACATGTCAATAAAAAGGCAAACATATGAACTTATTTTATTTTTTATTTGAAAACATATAACAAAGGTAATTGGAAACATGTTTTCCCTTTGACCTTGAGGACATAAAAGATGATGTCCTCTTTTTCTTTATATCCCCAACACTAAGCAGTGTTGGTGACTGAAAAAGTAAATGTTCATTCCAATGAACAGGAATATACTTCTTAAATCATGAATATTGGAATATCATGAATTCCTCTAAAATTGAGGTTTCATGCTTTGAGTGTGATGCAAATTCGAAGTTTACTATTTCTTATAAGTATAAGAAATAGTGTTACATTTGACAGATATTTAACTTCACTAATAAATTAGCTGTAGATATACAAAAATAGGTCATGAGATTCAACCAAATGTTAAGTAAAAGAAAAACAAGCTATGAAGGTGGGGAATTTGGTCACAGCAGCTCTTTTCGGGCTATGGGGAAAATTATAAGAGTCAACAAAATCATTTACTATTCTATGGGCAATTTTTAAAAGAATAAGCATGATAAAATGGTCCTTAACAAAAGATAATGTAAACCTAGACAGAGTGTCTGGAATATATCTCTTGGAAGAGGCAAATGTACCTAGTGAGTTTCTACACTGGAACATGCTGAGCAGGAGGCTAGGATGGGGTGCTGCAGTAGGCAGAATAAAGGTCCCTAAAGATGTCCATGTCCTAATCTCCAGATATGTTACCTTCTTATAGCAAAAGAGGCTTTGCCAGTGTGATTAAGTTAAGAACCTTGACTTGGTGAGATTTCCCTGGATTATCCAGGTGGGCCAATGTGATCACAAGGGTCCTATAAGTAAGGGAGGAAGACAAGCTCGTCCCAGAGAAGATGTGATGACAGAAGCAGAGATTAGAATGATGCACTTTGAAGGTAGAGGAAAGGAGCACTTGCTAAGGATGCAGGCAGCTTCTAGAAACTGGAAGAAGCAAGGAACCAGTTTTTCCTTTAAACTCTAGAGCCTCCAGATGGTACACAGACTTGCCTGCACCTTGATTTTAATCCAGTGAGACCCATTTTGGACATCTGATCCCCCAGAACTGTAAGATAATAAATTTGTATCATTTACAGCCAAAAATTGTGAGGCAATTTGTCACAGTAATAGGAAACTGATACAGAAGCCAAGTTATGAATCATCATCACAGTCCAAAGAAATAATTTTTAAAGAAGAAAAGGCTAATCAAGTAAAAGGATGCATCATGAAGAATGAGAATAATAAATTTGATGATGCAAAATTTCATACATCCAAAATAAAAGACCAGTGACAATCTGAGAAAAATACCTATGACAAATAAGACAGAGAGAAGAAATCATCTTAATATAGAAAAAGCTCTTTCAAATTAGGGGAAAAAATAGCACCCCAATGGAAAAATGGGCAAAAGACATAATACCTAGAAAGAATGCAAGTGCCAGTAAACAACATGTTTTTAAAAATCATCTCATATGCAAATTACTAAGACTAAGATACCATTTTAAAAAATATATTTTATTGATTTTTTACAGAGAGGAAGGGAGAGGGATAGAGAGTTAAAAAAATCAATGAGAGATAAATATCCATCAGCTGTCTCTACACACCCTCTACTGGGGATGTGCCCACAACCAAGGTACATGCCCTTGACTGGAATTGAACCTGGGACCTTTCAGTCCGCAGGCTGACACTCTATCCACTGAGCCAAATTGGTTAGGGCGAGATACCATTTTTAATTTACAAAATCAGAATGGACTTTTTTAAAAACTCATATTCAAAGTTAGCAGGATGCCACTGGCCATCTTAGCTACTGCTGGTAAAAGTGTATTTATGAGGTTGTGAAAAAAAACTTGCTAATACTTATTAAAATGTATGAACATGGTTTTGATCTAGTGATTCTACATTGGGGATTGGGCTATTTATTCTTTTGCTCCTTCGTATCACAATCCACTCCTGTTGGTCCTACTCTCTGTGGTCCTAGTCTGTGTGATCTACATATTAATAGTAAATGTCTGGGCTGACTTGCTTCCTAGCTTCTGTTTGGGTTTAGCCAATGAAGACACTGAAGGAAGAGAGAGGGCAAAGAAGGGATATTTGGGGACTTATTCCCTCTCTACTTCCATGATTTGATGAGTGGCTTTGTTCTTTGAATCCAGTGGTTCTTAAACTTCAGCACATCACCTGGGTCCTTTGTTTCTGATTCGGTTGGCTGGGGTAGGGCCTGAGGATTTGTAGTTCTAATAGGTTACCAGGTGTTGCTGATGTTCCTGGAGTAAGGACCAGCTTTGAGAAGCACAGCTTTCAGGCCACAGTTCCCAGTAGGGCATGTTCAACTGAGGCTCTCTCTGTGCTCCACAAATACCATCTCTCCCACACCCCTCCTTCCACCTCAGGTCTAGGAATGGTAAGGGCTTGTTTGCCAATCCCGAGTGCTTCACCATTCCTTGTTGATTCCCTTAACCCTGCCCACACCACTTGTTGTTAATCAGTACCTTTATTAAATGGGGGGGGGGGGGGGAAAGTGCATTAAATTGAACACTTTAAATATGTCATCAATTTCCTGCTAAAATCCTGGCTTGATGTAGGAATTTATCTCAGGGAAATGATCAAAGATACAGATACAGACTTAGGTGCAAGAGTGTTCCTTGTAGAATAATTTACAATTGCAAAAACATTAGAAACCAGGTACATGTTTAACAATAGGGAAAGATAGACTATTACACAGTTATAAATTACTAAGTGCATATCTACATTAACCTAGGAAATGCTAACGATGCAATGTTTGAATGAGAGTAAGATACAAAACCATCGTTAGAGAATGTTTCCAATGTTGTAATTATGTGTGGATGTGCCTGGAATAAGGTTAAAATTGAGGTGAAAATTGGAGAGAAAGAGTAGTTCAAGTGATAATGACTACATACATAGATTATTGGAGGAGGATTTGATTTACCAGTATATTATACTAGAGGCCCTGTGCATGAAATTTGTGCACAAAGGAGGGGTGTCCCTCAGCCCAGTCTGCACCCTCTCCAATATGGGACCCCTTGAGGGATGTCCAACTGTCCGTTGAGGCCCAATGTCACCAGGATCAGGCCTAAATGGGCAGTCAGACATCCCTCTCACAACCCAGGACTGCTGACTCCAACTGCTCACCTACCTGCCTTCCTGATTGCCCATAACTGCTTCTACCTGCCAGCCTGGTCACCCCATAACCACTCCCTTGCCATCCTGATTAATGCTTAACTGCTCCCCTGCCAGCCTGTTTGCCCCTAACTGGCCTCCCCTGCAGGCCTGGTCACCCCTAACTGCCCTCCCTTGCAGGCCTGGTCTCTCCCAACTGCTCTCCCCTGCTGGCTATCTTGTGGTGGCCATCTTGTGTCCACATGGGGACAAGATCTTTGACCACATGGGGGCAGCCATTTTGTGTCGGAAACCAAATATTGTTATCACTAAATGGATGTAAACAGGAAGCCAGAAGGCTGGCCAACCTTAATTGCTCTGAAAGGTCAGAGCTAATTACTCCCTGTTTAGTTGAAACATTATTGGTTGAAGCAACCTCTATCTGTTTGTTTCATGTCAATTTCTGTTTTTGTTATTAGTGCCTAAAGGCTAGGGGTGTGTCCCAAAGCCTTAATAAAAGGGAGAAAAAGGCCAGAGCAAAGGGCAGTCATTCCCACTAGAGGAAGGCTCCCGCCTGGCCCCCCAATATCGCCAAATTAATGTTTTCTAGTCTCTCATTTCGTTTGCGTGCGGCCTCCTTCAGAACCCAAACCCTGACCCGGGAACCCTGAACCACGCGGGACGTGGAAAGAGGTTCCCACAATTTTGTGTGTTGGAGTAATGGTCAATCTGCATATTACTCTTTCATTAGATAAGATTTTTCTGAGAGAACATTTTGAACCACAGTTGTAATTCCAATTCAAAATTTTCCTCCTTTATTTCCAGTGGCTTTCAATATTACTCTCACATTTAATATTATATAATGATTCGTATTATAGTTAATTAATTTAAATTCTATTATACTTAATAAAATAAAATGTGCTTAAATATAAGGAATAAGAATTATATTCTAGAAATGGAATTAATTCTTTATATTTCAACTTCTTTCTACATAAGTCCTTTTACACACATGGACTTAGGCAAATTTAAACCACGAATATGGTGAGTGCCCTCAAGGACATTTTAGTCTCAGAGGAACACAAGACACAAAAGAAGATGCAATGTGGGATAGTAGAAAGGATACAATTTGGAATTTAAATACCAAAGTTTGATTCTGGGCTTTGTCACAACCACAGTGAAGTAGTTCATGAAACCTTTAGAAGGGTATGTAGTAGGACATAAATTATAAAGCCCAATTATATAATCAGGAAATCATGAAAAACTTTCTCATCATTCTGTGGCATACAAAATAAGTTTGTGTTTACCAAGTTTAAGTAACATTAGTCTAGTCTTTTAACTACTCTCTGGTTTAGACAGACACACATTGTTCTCCTGCATATGTATAATTATGAAATTTTTTTCTTATATTGGATACATTGAGAATGAAAATTTAAAAGCCAGAGCTGATAGTTAAAACAGAAGTGGCATTATTCTTAGAGGGGAAATTGGATATCTTATCCCTGACTCTTAATTAAGGTAGGAGATAAGAAAGCCCAATAGTTAGTTTAGAAACCTAACTTATGTAAAATAAGTGACAAATACACTTATAAGAGTCAGAGGAAAAGTGATTTTAAAAATTATATAATAGAAAGAAAGAGATTCAGCCAAGATGGCGGCATAGGTAAACACCTACACTGCTGCCTCGCACAACAATTTCAAAACTACAACTAAAAGACAGAACAGACATCATCCAGAACCACAGGAAAGCTGGCTGAGTGGAAGTTCTACAACTAGAAGGAAAGAGAGGGGCTCACAGAGACCCAGAGGAGCTGCAAAAAGCTGAGGTACAGAGACGCGCGCACTGAGAGAGTGGGTGCCCGAGTACCTGGCTGGCTTTCTCTGACGGGAGGGAAACGGAGACCCCCAACGGCATTGAATCCCTTATCCTACGACACTAAACCCCAGATCCAGCTGAAACTCATACGGGGGGAGTTTGGACTGTGAAAAGGGAGAAGTGCATGGAAATTTAGGGGATTCGCAAAAGATAGGAGGTCTGGTCACGGTCGCGAGCGCACACACGGCACCGCACGGAGGACAGATTGCTGATTGTGCTGCTGGCTTTTGCGACTGGGCGGGAGACAGACCTTCCCAACTGTGCCACTTCTGAGTCCACTGGGCCCCTGTTTCGGGCGAAACCCTGGAGATCTAGACTTGTGTGGTCCTGGGGCATAGGGGAGCTGGAAAGGCAGCGGTCTAGAGGCACTGCGGGCACACTCGCGCACAAGGACCGCTCCAGCGATTACCCAGTCACGTGAGACTCTGGGGCCGTGGAGGGCGGGGCCGACTGGAAGGCAAGGCGGTCCCTTAAGCCCTGAGACTCCACCCATCCCAAGCTCAACAGAGGCTTCTGTGGTTTTGTAAGTACAGAAGTTTCCCCGACATAGTGAAAATGCCAAGACAAGGGAAGGGATCAAAAACAAAAGAAATGGAGGGAAAAAAAACGACTGGATATAGAGTTCAAAACCATGCTTATAAGGTTTTTCAAGAATATGCTAGAAAAGATGGATAAATTTAGCGAGAGCCAAGAGGAGATGCAAAAACGCCTACTAGAGATACAAAAGAGCCAACTAGAGATGCTAGAGATGATGCATAAATTTAGCGAGTCCCAAGAGGAGATGAAAAAGGACCAACTAGAGACACTGACTGAAATAAAAAATATACAGAGTCCTAACAGCAGACTAGAGAAAGGCAAGAATCAAGTCAAAATTTTGAAATATAAAGAAACAGAAAACACTCAACTGGCAAAGCAAGAAGAGAAAAGAATCCAAAAATGTGAATATAATGTAAGGAGACTCTGGGACAGCTTCAAGCGTACCAACATCAGAATTGTGGGGGTGCCAGAGGAAGAG
Source organism: Lasiurus borealis (assembly GCA_004026805.1). Lineage (NCBI taxonomy): Eukaryota > Metazoa > Chordata > Mammalia > Chiroptera > Vespertilionidae > Lasiurus > Lasiurus borealis. The sequence goes on along the minus strand of PVJN01015282.1, from coordinate 6,327 downwards.
AGAGAGCAAGATACTGAAAACCTATTTAAAGAAATAATGATCGGAAACTTCCCACATCTGGTAAAAGAAATAGACTTACAAGTCCAGGAAGCACACAGAACACCACATAAAAGGAATCCAAAGAGGAACACACCAAGACACATCATCATTAAAATACCAAGAGCAAAAGACAAAGAGAGATTATTAAAAGCAGCAAGAGAAAAACAGTTTATTACCTACAAGGGAGCACCCATACCACTGTCAGTTGATTTCTCAACAGAAACGATGCAGGCCAGACGGGAGTGGCAAGAAATATTCAATGTGATGAATAGCAAGAACCTACAACCAAGAATAATCTATCCAGCAAGGCTAACATTCAGAATTGAAGGGCAGATAAAGAGCTTCACAGATAAGAAAAAGCTAAAGGAGTTCATCAACTCCAAACCAGTGTTATATGAAATGCTGAAGGGTACTCTTTTAGAAGAATGTAATAATCTGAATAATAAAGATCTAATTTTAAAAAAAAAGAAAGAGATAATGCAATAATGGACCAATGGTATCAAACTGATAATGACTGTAACATTCAAGTAAAATGTAGGATAAACTTGAAACATTGAATTGAGGATATGAACAACTAAGATGCAATGAGATTTTCAATTCTGACATTTCCCTTTCTTGTCACAGTATCTCATTGAGCTTAGCTGTTTTTATCAGTTAAATTCAATTCTTCACATTTTCCTGTTCTTTCTGATTACCTACCTGCAGTACCTTTATTTACCTTCCTGCCCAGTATGACTCTATACAGTTCAGTAGTGCTCTTGTTTGAACACTAGATTAATTATCTCACCAGTATCTAGATGCCCTAGCCTATCTACCAGGCTTCAAGCTTAGGGAATCTCTTACATCATTTTCTTTGCTCATGTTTGGAAGCGGCCAAACCAACTGTAGAATCACAGAACTACTTATACCTTTTGCTTAAAGTAGTGACAAAGGGCACAATTTTAAAAAATCTTCCAAATTCCCTCCTAATTAACTAGGAAAATATATTAAATAATGAAAGTCTTCTATGAACATATACTAACATATAAAACCCAGGGTGCATAACATCCAAAATGACTGAAGGCTTGACCAACCAGAAGTCAGTACTGGGTTGCCATGGTGACCCAACAATGACCACCGCCATGCCCTGACCCAGCACTGACTGCAGAGGGGACTGTGGGTCAGGCCTGTGGCATATATAATAAGGCTATGTTTACCAAGTTGAAGTAACATTAGTCTATCCTTTTATCTCTTCTCTGCTTCAGACAGACACACATTGTTCTCCTGCATATGCATAATTATGATTTTTTTTTTTGGTTGTATTGGATACATTGAGAATGAAAATTTAAAAACCAGAGCTGATTGTTAAAACAGAGGTGGCATTATTCTTAGAGGGGAAATTGGGTATCTTATCCCTATCACTCCTAACTGCAGGCCTGGTCACCCTAATTGTCATCCCCTGCAGAGAGAATCAGGGTCTGATACATAGCCACCTGTGGCAGCTTTGATCAGCACTTGCCTCTCTCTTTCCCTCAGAGCCTGGCCAGCAGCCATGCCTCTCTTTCTCTTAGGCCTCCGTTAGGATTGCTGATCAGCCATGTCTCTGATCAGGCCCGTTGATAGGCCTGGAGACACAGACTAGCAAAGAAACTGACCAATCAGAACCAAATCTGGGTGAAGCATGAAGAGCCAATGGCTGCCTAAGAGGTGGAGCTTTTGATGCTAACTGGCATATAAATTGCCCAGTCAGAACCTAATCTCAGTGAACTGCAAAGGCAGAACCTAAGGTGGGGGCTGAGGAGGAGTTTTAAGGGCAACAACTATTTAATGTAAGGTGTAAGAAAGCAGTTCAATTTTTTAACGACTGGTTTGGAAGTATAGTGCATAAGGCTAACTATCAGTGCAGACATAGGGATTATATATTTTTGTCTGCCAAGATCATCTCCTCCTGATGAAAAAGGCTTTTTCCTCCCATTTTAGCAATCTTATCCTATATAATCTATACTACTAAAAGAGTAATATGCTAATTAGACGGGTTGACCGGCCATCTTCTAGATGTTCCGATTTCCTTCCTTACAAAGCCATGGTGGTGGGGACTGAGGTAGAGGCTGTTAGGGTTGATCAGGCTGGCAGGGGAGGGCAGTTGGAGCAAACAGGCAGGCAGGCAGAGGCAGTTAGGGGGGATCAGGCAGGCAGGCAGAGGCAATTAGGGGTGATAAGGCAGGCAGGCAGGTAAGTGGTCCCCCCCTTACCCCCGCCCCCCGTGCACAAATTTTATGCAGGAGGCCACTAGCGATACAATAAAAAAATGTAGTCAGATATTGTTAAGAAACAAAATGATCCTGCCTGTCTGTGAAGTAGGATTAAAATACAAGAACCTTGTTCTTGCTCATTATTTGTTGCCACAGTGACCAGGACTCAGGAACCAAGGCATTGACATCCCACCCATTCTGAGGCCATTTATTATCCAGTAGGAAAGCCCTAGCATGACATTTTTAGGTCTCCAAGGACTCATATTGTCTCCCCACATACATTCCCTAATTGTAAGGAGTGGTTATAGGGTTAAGCCTTGGACTGACCTTTTGGCAAAGCCACAAACAAGTCCCAGCTTAGGGGGCATAGTCCTCTTAGCATAATTAAGCTTGATCTTATGACTGTTCCCTAGATCCTTCGTGGGTAGCTAATGGCTGTGGGAGGTGCAGCGAGTGCTGCCAAAACAAGTGAAACTTACAAGAACATTGTAAATTCTTTTTCTGCGATCCTGAACCTTGTTTACCTCTGACTATAAAATAAAGCATCAGCTTGCAGTCTGGATCTGTTCTGTGGTCTCAGCCAGGCACAGAAGACCCACCCAGACCCAGCTTATTCTCTTTGTCTGTCTTTTCTTCATCCTTCGCAGGCCCTCGCTCAGCCTCGCCGAACCCTTGGCTGTGCTGGCGCAGCACACTTAATAATAGCCTTCTTCAGGACCTCAGCATATTAATAAATATTTAGATTCAGGAAAGCGAAAGTAGTAGCTGAAGTGATTGCAGAAATAAATAAGTTAAATATGTAGGGATAAATTTAATTTATAAAAATAGTGTATACATTTGAATTAAAGTTACTTGGAACAAATGATTTAGCACAAAGACAATGATCAGTTTATGACTACAGTCTAAATGAAATAGAAAAATTAACACAGAAGAGAAAGGAGAAGTTTCAAAGGAAACCAAAGGCCTGAGTCCTACATCCTTTATAAAGGGGAGTAAAGTTCTTAGGTTGCTTTAGATTTTAATAACTAGAAGGCAAAATTCTGAGAATCATTACATTGAAAAAGGATACTTTCCTTCTTAATTATTACAGAGAATAAGAACAAACTGAACCGTCCACAGCTAAGACGAGGAAAAAGAAGAAAAACTCAGGTAGTATTAAAGGAGAGATTTTACTGCTGTAACAATTAAAATGATCATTTACCTCTTTTTCTGCCCAGTACCCCTGCATTCTTCTAAGCAAAGTTCCATGTCTCCATTCCTGCTCTAACCATAGCCTTCAAGTGGAGCTACCGTCCTTGGACATGATCGAACATCCTAGCCCACCTAGCTTATCTGGAAGTGAATATCTGAGTTAAGCTGTATCAATCTTAAAACATCATCATCATCACCCCTCATCACTCAGCCCTGGAAACAGTGCACGGGCACAGAGACATCTGACACAAACTTTGAATATTATACTTCTCCTCCAGGGTTTGTTCAGCTAGACTCCTGTGTAAGTTTTTGTTCATTTTGAAGATAAAGCTGTGTGTGTGTGTGTGTGTGTGTGTGTGTGTGTGTGTGTGTGATTAAAAGTAGTTAGAGAGATTAAAGAAGGGAGGCTGAGCAAAAGAATTGGGTAGTGTCAAGGCTCTGGCTCCGTAGGTCTCCAGCTGCACTCTTGCCTTTTCTGAATGCAAAAGCCATTGAATTTCCATTTTGCCTAAGCTAGTTCAAGATGAATGACCACATCTTCCAACCAAATACATAATTGTAAGAATTATGATTGCAAATGTAAATGAATTTAATTCTCTTAGCAAAAAAAGTCAAAACTCAGATTGGAATGGAAAAATAAAATCAGATTATTTAAAAGGAAGCTCTGTAAAATAATTCATTTACAAATATAAGCCAGAAAGATAATTATAAGACATATAATTTAAAGCTGAACTCATTAAATAGGAATAATGTCCCTTTGTGTTGATAAAGGGCCTGGTCCACAGAGAAGATCCAGCAGGACTGAGGTAGCTGCTCAATAATGTCTTCCAGGAATGCTTCTAGTTCTGTCACGTTCTCAAGTGGTTCTCATTCTGGTTACAAGGTGTATCTGCAGAGCCAGACGTCACTTCTGTGTTCCGGGCGGGAATAAGAAGGGAGAAAAAAGATGGCATTTAAATCCAGAAAGCAAAACTTGATAGAAATCACTGGCCAACTCTGGTTTCCATCTTCTAGGTAAGAAATGTGTAACATATCCATCCCCGGTTGCAAGGGAGGCTGGAATTTAAAAGCAGGGCACAGGGCCATTTTCAAATCATAATCTGTTACAAGGAAATGAGGGAAAGGGAAATTGCATAGGCAACGTGGAGTGGCTGGCACACCTCTGTCTTTAGTAGCCACTACATATCATTTGGCCAAATCCTGTTGGAAGTGACCTGGCTGGGCATATCCTACAAAGCCTTCACATCCTTTGATGCAGTTAGTTGGGCTATACATCCTCTACACACCTGTGATTTTCATGAGAAAGATTTTTCCTATGCTCTCAAACTTCCCCAAGGAAGACAGAGTGACTTCTCTGCTTGGGGTAAGAAATGGACATACGTAGTGTAGTTGTCCCTTCTTCCCTCATGAGAGCCATCTCCTTACAGGAAGCACACATTTTGGTCGGCTTCCTTGTGCCATCGATGTTTTACAGCGTCAGGTCCATTGTGAGGAGGCCCTGGGTGTCCAGGTGTGTTTCTGCTGGGTGGGCAGGTTCTGTTTCAAGCTGCCAGACACATAAGCCACTCCCTCCAACCCAGACTTCTTTGTAAGACAGCTTTCACAATGCTTGTGGGTTTGTAAGTATCTCTCTATTTCCAATAGTTTATAAGTATGGCTTGAAGCTATGTTGTTAAATTGTAAAGGTTCATAACTGTAAATACCTTTACAGGCACTTGATTTTACATTATATTTTTCCTCCCAGTGACCAGACAGCATACTGCATCCCTTCAACACTTTTTAATTCACTTTTTCTATTTTACTAGCCAACAGCTGGACTGAATCAGCATCCTCTGAAGAAGACATTTAACTTTGGTGCTCTTTCCTTATCCCTCTAAGGCCTCTTCCTCACTACTTGACATCTTGAAATCACCTGGGATTCTACTTCTAAAAATTAATTTTTTACATTATGTATCAATAATTAATTAGTCATAATGATAGCTTTCACAGATTCTTTTGTTGTGATAATTTAATGAGCTAAAACGTAAGAAGTGTTTGCATGATGCTACTCATTCAGTAGTGTTTTAATGATGCTGAGGATTATTATCAATCAGCACAGAGGGCTTCTCTCTCCACATGCTCTCCTTTGGTGATCTTATCCTCAGCTTTCGCTATCACTACTACCTGGATGATTCCCAAGCCTGTATCATCTGCCTGAACACTCCTCCTTAGCTTCTTTGTATTTTGTTCAATTTCTATTAGAAGATCACCACTAGCACATTAAGTTCAACACATCCAAATTAAATTACCACTTAATCTCTCAATTTCTCTTCATGGAACAAACATTCTCTTCATCCCTTCATCTGGAAACCTTGGAGACGTCTTATCTCTCCCAATCCCCTCAGTAAGAGAGTTGAGCCCAGTGCTGTATCATGTAGCTGCACAACGTGAGTCTTCTTCCTTCTCTCCCTTTAATACATTGCTCAGCCCTGTAATAGCTTAAAAATGCCACTTCTATTTACCTTTCTCTCCCCACAATGTATTACTTCATCCAGTGTTGAGTTTTACTCCTAGTTTTTCTCCTTAGTTTCTGATTTCTCCTCCCATCTTCTATCCTTACAGGTTAACCTTCCTCAAACATCGTGCCAATCATGCATTTATTATGTACTACCTAACAGGCTCCTTGCTCTGGACTTAAGTCTAAACCCCTCAGCCTGCCACTCCAGGGCTTCTACGAACAGAGTCTTAACTTATATCACTAACTTCTCTCTTTAGGGACAGCATGGGCCTGTCAGCCCGGCACACCTGTTTCTCCCTGAAAACCCCAAACACTTTCTGAACTGTCTGAGTCTACCCTTACTATCCCTTCTGCCTAGAAAGCTTTCCT
>PVJN01015281.1:0-44725 GCA_004026805.1 Lasiurus borealis | reverse complement strand
AAATGTGGACAAATAAAAACCAATTTTTTAGGAATTGTTATTTCTTGAATTATGGGGAGCTTTCTCTTGTGTATATATACTTCTGGATTATGTTATATGATGGGGAACTTTCTATATTATACATTTCTGTACTGTTGGAAAAACTTACTATGCGCATTTGTTAATTTCAGAATAAAACAAAACCATAAATATGTTTGAAAAAATGGGATCAAATAACCCCAGATCCTTCATCTGCCATCTGAGAAACGGATGCAACGCAGCTAGGCTATGAGGCCTGGAGAGCTGTTGCCAGGGACACAGAGCTTCATGAGGGCAGATAGCCAGTGGAGAATGCACTTCACCCAGGGAGAGCCCTCGGCTCTGGGAGGTGAATCCATGGCACGTTCTGTCTGACAGCAGTGTTTTAGTGTGTTGGGGACTTTGGGCACCTGACAGTCCAACAGTATGATTGATGTTAGAGGCACTGGGCCATATGGTATCAGTTCTGCCTCCGGAAGGGCTAGAGACTAAAGGTCCACCTGACTGTGTGTGATGGAGCCCAGTAAAAACCCTGGCCCCAAGGGCACGGGTGCACCTCCCTGATGAACAGGACACCTGGTGTGTGGTCCCAGATCTACCACAGAGAGCAGCCCTGACTGGTCTACGGGAGAGGACCGTGGGATGTCTGCAATCGGTATCTCTCCTGGACTCTGCCCTCTGCACTTGTTGCCTTGGGTGGTTATAATCTGTACCCTTTCCTTTCATAAAACAGAAATGTGAGTAGAACAACTTTCAGGGACTTCTCTGAATTCTCTCAGTGTTATCAAACCTGAGAGGGTTTAGGGACCCCTTACCCCAATCTTGCAGTTGGTGTCAGTAGTGGTCCTGTGGGTGCATGGTTCCTTCTGACATCACAGCTGGCTAAACTCTCTGAAGCCCAAAGGAAAGGCCAGGCTGGCGGAGGGCCTGACTCAGAGGCACAGGAAAGGCTATCTCAGAGTCACCTTGGGGTCTCAGGACATTGCTGCTAACACTGGGCTGTGGGTTCTAGCCCCAGCTCTGATATTTACTGGCTTTATATAGGCTACAGAAATTGCCTATGTGTGCTCCTGGTCCCTGCCGAGGTGAACACAATCACTTGGGCTTGAGGCCTTCAGAGTTCCCTCCCCACACGCAGTCAAGGTTATAGATATCCTAAGAATGTGAGCCCTGATCCACCCTACACTCTGAGAACCTTCCCAGCTCCTGTCTCCCCTGAGTCTGCTGAACTCCCAGATTGGCTTCTTTGCTTCAAATCCCTAATTCACCCCTATTTAAATTTTCTCATCTGCTCAGAACACCTTCTCCCCATCTTTACCCCTGGATGCTTTCTTTCCTGATGCCATCCCCAGAATTCTGTAGGGTCAGGACCAGGTGAGGCAGGTGAAACACCCAGGGTACAAATGTGAAGTTGTCACTGTCACTTGCACGACCCTGACAGTGAACACTTCCTTCTACTGTGTGCCCTAAGTGTCTCACTTGCATGGCCCCTATTCCCAGTCTGACTGCCTCCCAGCCAGCTTCGGTCTGCCTTCTCCCCACTTCCATCCCTCCCACTTTGACCCAGAGGCTTTTCAGCCATTGTCACATCTGGCCATTTTTTTTAAAGACTCCACTCACATCAGTGCCGCCCCCTTCCCCCGCCCTAGTCTTCTCCAACGAGCAAAGCTCCTTCCAGCCTTTGGGGCTTCAAACATGCCATTCCCTCCGCCTGGAGCACTACCTCACCCAACCTAAAACCCTCCGCCATGCCAGTGCTCAGCCCTCTGGTCTAGGTTTCACTATCACCCCCACAGGGCAATCCTCCTGACTTCCCAGAGGGAGTCACAAGCCAGCTTATATGCTCTCACAGAACATTGCTCGCAGCCTTTGCAGCACGTATCGCAATGGCAATTAATTATTGGTGCAAGTGTTTGGTTAATGGGCACCAGACTCTGTGTTACACAAAGCTAGGTTTAGCAGTCAGAGTCCTGGCAGGAAACAGATGGTGTGTTCTAGTGGGATCATTGATTGTGAGAGTTTGGAGGAGCAAGAGCATGGAGCCATTAGTTCTCCTAGGCTTGAAGAGGCAAGAAGAGAGAGTGTGCTATACTTAGAAAGAAAGAAGAGCGTGCTGTGGCTATACTTAGGAGAAATGGGAACTATGGCTTTGGGCAGAAGAATGCAGATCCTGCCAGCTTACCGCCCAGCAGGGAGAGAACCAGGAAAATGAATGTCTCAGCCTCCATCTCCTCTCACCACCAGGCTTCTGCCTCCCATTGGCCAAACCCAACTTAAAAGGGGAGGACAGGAGCCCAGGTGATGCAGCCACACAAATCAGCCTGGGGACACAGGGCAGGGCGGGTGGAGGAGAATGGAGAGCAGGCCTGGAGGGTTCAATGAAGATGCTCAGCACAGCAGTACCATGTCCATCCTGCTCATCCCCAACTCTCTAAGGCAGCGGTTCTCAACCTGTGGGTCACGACCCCTTTGGGGGTCGAATGACCCTTTCACAGGGGACGCCTAAGACCATCAGAAAACACATATTTCCCATGGTCTTAGGAACCAACACACCGCTCCTCGGTGTAGCAAAGTGTAGCAATGTAGTTTACTGTTGTCATATGAAGACTGTTACCCATGCTACCCCATGATTCAAGACAAAATTTCATTTATTTGTAATTAGAAATAAATATTTCACAATATATAATTACATATTGTTTTTGTGATTAATCACTATGCTTTAATTATGTTCAATTTGTAACAATGAAAATACATCCTGTATATCAGATATTTACATTACAGTTCATAACAGTAGCAAAATTACAGTTATAAAGTAGCAACGGAAATAATTTTATGGTTGGGGGTCACCACAACATGAGGAACTGTATTAAAGGGTCTTGGCATTAGGAACATTGAGAAACACTGCTCTAAGGAATAGCCCAGTTCTTAAACCGAGTAGGTACTAAAGCAATGCCGGTGTTGAAAGAAGGAACAAGCACAGAAGAGAATGAATTACTCCCTCGCCTGCATCCCATGGATATTATAACGTCAAGTGCAAGTGTGGTCAGGTGCAGGAGACTGTTCCATGAGCTATGAAGCAGCAAATAATAGGAATGATTATTCTGACTCCTATTCTGACTCTTCTTCCTTTTGGGAGGCCAGTCTCTGAAAGAGTCACCACACCCAGAAGGAGCCAACTGGCTGCGTTTATTTTTTTGGCTTGGCAGCCCTCAGGGTCCTGTTGGTCTGAGCACCTGACCTGAAGGCACTTGGGAGCATGAACCTGTCTTCTGTGCAGGTGGAGCTCATGTAAGAGCACATCTATACACAAGGGCACGGTACATTTTCTTCATTGGGTTAAAAATAAAATAATGACATTTTCTGGCAGCAAAATGTTCTCTCTCAGACCTGGGGACTAAATGTTTGTTGCAACTTTACTAAAATATATTCGATAAATTGAAGAGCTATGCTTTCCAGTCAGCTGACAAAGCCACTGCTTCCCTGTAGATATTTTGGTTTTGTATTAAGAAAGTTGTCACAAGTAATTTGGACTGGAGCATGCAGTTATAGACTGCCAAATGTTGATTAATTAAGCTGATGTTTGGATTAGTTCTGCCTGATCATTTCATTAGGGGAAATTAGGGAAAATGTGGGATAAAATAACAAAGGGAAAGAGAAAGCATCATCTTGTAAGTGAGACCTATGACAAGGAGACCCAGACGGTATCTGTAGATGTGTGCCTGTGTGCACATATATGTACATGTGTGTGTCTTTCAAGCATCCCAGCAAAAGGTGGGTCTGTGGCTAGAAGGATTACAAGTAGTTACTATGAATTCTACTTCTGGTATCAGCTTCCTTCCTTGATGATCCAGGCTTTGGCCTTGACATCTGTGTGTAACCACTTCCCAAGTCAAATGTTCATTGAGCCTTTAGCTATTGAACCAGACGTCTCCTAGATGCTTATGTTGACCATCCATGGGACCTGAGGTTTAGCCCAGCAAAGCCTGACAGGGAAGGCAGGAAAGGAGGGGAGGTTCATTCATCCACTCAGGACCTGGCAGAAATGCTGAGTGAAAAGCAAGATTCTCAGAGAAGCAAGAAGATGCTTTACCCAACTTCAAGGCAGTCAACATTATGAAAATGTGAGTTGACTGCACATGTCATGCCCTTTTATACAATTGTAGTTTTGCTAATACCTAATTTGGGTAATGAAAGACTTGGGCATTTTTAGAAATTTGCATGTGGTTTGTGCCCTCACAAATTCACTATGCAAATAAAACATCAAGCCCTGAGCTGCCCAACTCATAAAGAGGCAAAAGACATGGTCCTTGCCTTTAAAATATTAAAAGCCATACAGAAGGTGAGTGAGTCTCTTAGGTATCTCATTATCCTCACCTTCCCTAACCAACATGCACTGTATTTTTCAACCATATTTACTTTTTCAATTCTTTTAATGCATCATACTCCCTCTTACTGCCAGGATTTTGTCCATGCTGTTCCTACTGCCTGGAACATTTTTCTTTCAACCTCACCACACCATCCCCAATTCTCCTGGACAATTATCCCTCAACCTTCAGGTTTCACATTAGCTTAAATGTCATTTCTTCTAGGAAGCCTTCCTGGTTCACAGATACCCAGACTATGTACATCATCCTCAATATGTGCTCCAAAGCACCCTGTGCTTCTCTGACCATATTGCATTGCTATGCTTGTTCAATTTTTTCTTCCCCTCCATACCACAGCAGGAGGAATAGAGGGCATGTGCCTGACTTGCACCATCCTCAGTGCTTAGCATAACATGTAATACAAGCAAATAAGTGCAGAGAGTGAAATGGAAAGGATATCAACTAAGTATTGTGATGACAGTGGGAGCCTTGGCGAGCCATCTTCCTTTCTCAATACACAGTTCCTCATCTGTAACATAGGAAGAGTAGAGATAATGGCCATCTGGTACCCACCGATGTCCAGGACTGATGTCCAGGCTGAGCTGGTTGGGTATTCCGCTGCCCCTCCCCGCTCTGAGTGAAGCAGCATTGTGGACCAGAGAGAATGATGTCCCAAGGACAGTCTCTGCTATAATCAAGAGCAGGGAGTACATGGCAGTGATAGAAACCCATCCTTTCTACACCCTACTGCTGTTGTGGATTCAAATTAGAAGGCTTCTGCCAACTGCCAAACAACACCAGGAGAGAGATATTATTATATAAGACAACCAATTAATATGTATGTTGGTACCTTACAACAAACAAACAGCAGTCAGATGACTAAAACTTTGCTCTGGCCTGGAAGATGTACTGGGACATAGAAGATAGATAAACAGATTATATAAATATAGATACAGATGCATGCTAAGGGGATGTGATCTACACATGTATTAATAGGCTATAAAAAAAACTGGTGGGTATGGCCAGTAGGTTATAAAATTTGGGACTTCAGTTTCAAGAAAGCTAATTCTCTTCCCTCCCTCCATCACCCTCTCTAGCTGTATTCATTTTTCCCATCCAGGAAGACTTTAACAAATCCACCATGGAGACCTTCTCATAAGGGACCCTTGACCTTGGTAGTGGGTTCCTTCACCTCTCATCTATCCCCCTCACTCCCGTTGGACTGCTCGTTTCTCACTTAGTCTCTAACAGCTGGTCTCCTGGTCAAGTCCAGTTGGCTTATTTCTATTCCAAAGTGTAATTTTCCACATGGTTTTGGGGGAGAGGGCACTTGGAGAAATGGGGCAATTAAGAATGGCAGCCCCTACACAGCCTCACAGCTTTAAGACAGTCAGAAGAATATGCCCACCTATCCCCATCCTCCATAGTTGAGGCTGCTCCCAGAGGTGAGGCAGGCTTGCTGACGAAGAGTGTGCACAGAAAGTCCTCAATGTGTAAGGGAGACGCACAGTAGCATGTCATATGCTTAAATTAAATTTGACATAAATTAAAATTTCTGATACTTCTGCCTAAATGAAAGAAAGCAGATGCATTATTATGTATATTCTACTATAAAGTCTAAAGCATAACACAGAGATTTCCTTAAAAGGGGATGGACTTTAGAACTTGGTTTCCAAAACCCGTAGCCCTGGGTGCACAACCAGAAGCCCAAGCATCTTTGGGCTCCCTAAGCTCCTGCCTCCAGCAACGAGTATGAATTCACTAGTGGATTTTATCTCATCAGTGCAACATGCCAAGTTGGTGCCTATGTACTGAGCTATAGCATCTCCCTTCCCGAGAAACCAAAATGGCTTTGAGTGGTGAAAGAGTGAGACAGGTCTGGAACCAATCTACCAGACAACCCACTAGCTGCATGGCCTCAGGAGTGCTGGTTAATTTCTTTGGGCCCCAGTGTTCTCATCTGTGGTCCTACAGTAATCCACACGGATTTCTCAGAACTAAGGCGATGGTTGCATGTAGGGAGGTAACTTAAGCTAGTGTGCAGAGCACACGGCCTTGAAGACCTGTTTTCCCTCGCTGGCCCCCACACCTACTCCCTCGGTGCCCAAAGCACTGCCTGCTTCTTGGCCAACCTTCATTCTCCATGTTGATGTATGAAATCCAGCCCTGTCTGGGCCAAGGGGCAACACCATTGCCCAGAGCAGGTATGTCCTGTCTCCCTGTGATGCTAAGATGTGACCCTTGAACAATCAGATGCCATCAGGGGCAGTGGATGTACTGGTGAGGCCCCACATGTTCGGACTGGGTTTTGTTGCCCCATTCAGATATTCTGGGCCCATCCTGCAAGATGTATGTGTCCCTGTTCCCCTCAGCAGCTGAAATGGGCTTTGCTGCATTTGTGGTTCTTCAGCAGGAAACTATAGCTGAAACAAGGAGAAAAGCTCCAGGAAGCAATGGTCTCTCTCTTTCCCTCTGACACACGCACAGGAGTGCACATACACACACCCATCTCTCACAAAGAGGAGGGGAGAGAGGCAGTAACAGATAGAACAGGCAGATAGAAAAAAATGGAGCTGAAAGGAAACGGAGAGAGGAGAGGAAACACATCCTCTCCGCAGTGTGGAGGCGGATGGAAAGGGACAGAAAGTCAGGAAGGCCAGGAGTAGAGATGCCAGGTCCTCAGAGGGAAAGGGGGGAGGAGGTACCAGCTGCGTGGGAGTGGCATCCCTAGGGGACTGTGTTCAAGCTGCAGTTTTAATATCATAATTGATAGTGATGACACAGCATGTGTACATGTGCACTGGTGTGTGTGTGGGTGTGTGTGTGTGTGTGTGTGTGTGTACATGCTCAGCTCTGGGTGCTCCCAGAGGTGCTTACTGTCCATTATGCAGGGGGCTATTGAGGGGCCTGTTACCTGGGCCTGGAGCTGCCTCTCCCGAGACAGTCAGTGAGCACTTGCTGAATGGAGGTCGAATGCTGCAGCCTGGTCCCTGCCCACAAGGCTAGGCTAAGATGGGCCAGTAGATCCAGAGAGCCATCTCTCCTTCCCACTTTTCTCACTTCACTGCCTTCCCGCAAAAGCAATTGATAATGGAAAAGCTCCTAGTTGACAGCCTAGAGCCCTGGGGGTCAGACCCACACTTCCTCCCAGTTCTATAGTGAAAATCAGTTGTGTTCAGACCTTCACTTCCTGCAGAACCGAAGACACCCTGAACGTATGCCCCTCTGATTAGCTGTGTTTCACCCATGGTGCCCGGCACCTTCAAATGCTCAGTAAAGCTTTCTTAAATAAATGAGCTGCAAGGTGGTACCAGTGGCCAGCAGGGGTGCAGGTTCCACAAAGGCCCCCAAAAACTGTGCTGTTTTTCCCCTCCTCCCTCCTCTCTCCTTCTCTCCCTCTCTCCCTCCTTACCTTTCTTTCTTCCTTTCACTTTCCCTCTCTTCTCCAGGATGATGCCTTGGGGTTGAAGGAGACCATGACCTTGGTCCCTTTGATGTCCTGTGTCCATTCAGAACTCTCACCTTTGGAGGCCTGGGAAGAATGTGGGTGAACCAGTGGGTGACAGGGGGTTCATCACTCAAGTGCAGAAGATGAGTACCAGGCAGAAAGCTTCGAGTTCCTTAGGGATCTTGGGTTAGAAGTTACTGATCAGCTGTTTTCAATTTTCCCTAAAAAAGAAAGACTAGAGGGAAGAAGGACAGAGGTTGGAGTGAGAAAGAGAAAGAAGCCACTAAAGAGGCGCCCCGGCTGAGCCCTGGAAGAAGTCCCCAAGAGAAAGGGGCACTCTCTAATGTCCAAGCATTTCACACTCTGTCCCATATGACCTTCACGGAAGCTCTATAAAGAAGGCATTGCTATGAGAAACCCTTTTACCAACATGGAAACTGGCTCCAGGTGTCTATAGGGGTCACCTGCAGTGGGATCTGGGATCACCCTGACAAAGAACGGAGGGGTGTACCTGGCTGTGGCACAAAGTGATGACCATGACCCATTCCTGCACGCAGCCCCAGCCCAAGTCAGCCTCCATCGATCCCAGGAGACCACAGTGGCCTGCAGGGCAGACAGACAGAATTTCCCTTTCTTGGCTGGGAACTGACGGCCCTGCCTAACTCAGCCTGGCCAGCCAGCTCCCAGGCCCCTGAGTGCAGAAACGTTTACAAGTCTTAAATAAATTCCTGTGTAACTTCAGATGGCCAATTCCTCTGAGATATCATGGTGGTGGTCATGCTGAGGGTAGACAACAGGCTTGCCTCTGGGCACTGGGACTGGTGTTGTTGCAAAGCAATGTTAAGATCCAGAGGAGTTCCAGGGCCTCAGTGCGAATCCTGCCCTTCAGCCTTTCATCCTTGGAGAGCCTGAGCCTGGGGACTAGGGCCCAGAAAGAGACATGTGGGGCCTGCCATTGTCCCCCCAGCCTGGGCTCACTCACAGCTTCCTCAACGGAATTATTCCCACAATCCACTTATAGGTACTTTCTCATCAGGGGGTCCATGAGAGGCTGTCCTAAATGTCCCTAAAGCTTGGTCTTGCTCCATCAGGCTCAGCCTACAGAGCATCCTTATTCTCTCCAAACCACAGCTGCCCCTGCCAGGCAAACCCTCTTCTGGCTGCTGAGCACACAGGTGCAAGTGTCTGAGAACCAACTCTGCCACTACTGTTCCCACCCTCCCCTGCTCAGCTCACTGATAAAGTGGTTCATCGTCTCTGTAACTATCTCACACAGCACTTGTAAGCACAAAATAAGATACAACTCATAAACTGCCTACTCAGTGCCAAGGTTTGACAATGAATAATAAGCCCCAAGATGTCCACATCTTGATCGCCACCCCTCCACCCCCGTTCATCTGTTATTCTTTGTGGAAGTGATAAAGCAAAGGATCTTGAGATGGGGTCATCCTGGATTAGCAAGTGGGCCCAGAGAAATCACGAGGGTCCTTATGGAAAGAAGCAGGCAGGTCAGAGTCAGAAGTAGATGTGATGATGGCTCAGGTTGGGGTGATGCAAGGAAGGGACTGAAGCCAGAGCTTCCTCTAGAAACTGTAATGGCAAGAAAGGGTCTCTCCAGAGCCCCTAAAGGAGCACAGCCCTGTGGACGCCTTGATTTCTGCCTTCCAGATTGTGGGATGATAAAGCCCTGGGCTCGTGGAACCTTGTTCCAGCACCAAAGAAGACCTGGACCTGCTCATTGCTTGGTTTCCTCCCTTCCTGCCATGACTGCAGTTCCCCATGACTCACAGCATCAGCCACTGTGCCCTGCACAGAGCAGCCCGCAGACTCCTTGGAAAGTGTGGAGGCAGATGGTGAGAGTGAATGGGTGTATGAATGAATAAGCAACAAAGACATGGCATGATGCCTGAAAGCTTCCCCAGACCCTACCCTGAGTAGGCTGGGACTTCATCGCTAGTCAGTAGAACTGTGACTCCCAACTTTCATCAGGATCAACTGCAGAAACAAATTGTTCAAAACACAGCAAAATAAGCAATAACAATTCTCAGCCCCTCGTGTATGCCAGGCACCCCTCTGAGCACTTTGATGAATGCATTTTATCCTAGTTATTATCGGTACTCATTCTTTATAGATGCAGAAGCTGGGGCACAGAAAGATTGAGTCATTGGCCCAAGGTCACCCAGCTGTAAGCGGTAGAGCTGAGATTTGAACCCAGGCTTCTGGCTCTAGAGCCCATGCACAATCCTGTCTCTGCACCAGTTTTCATTCCTTCCCCTACCTCCCAGCTGTGGTTAAATGGTTTCTATGTGGTCTGGGCGAAGCTTGGAGAACATTATGAGGTAGCAGTGCTTAGAAAAAGTGAACCTTTTCTAAGGTTCAAGGTGTCTCATCATGACCCCAGGCCAGGAGGAAGAGTTAAGGCCCCAGCCCCTGTGACAGGCTCAGAGTACGTGGGGAGGGTGAGGTCCTTCACTTCCCCTCCATCACTGGCCTCCCCCACCAGGAGTGCACGGGGTATCCAGGGACCCATGAATCACTGCCATGGCTCCTGGGCAGGCTGTGGAGGCAATGATCTGTGGTTCTCTGGAGGCCCCCGAGTGCAGAAATGTTTAAAAGTCTTAAATAAATTCCTGTGTAATTTCAGCTAGCTTCCTCTTCGGCTCCAGCTCTCAATGGGAGCAGAATGCTCCCACATCTCCATGGGCCCCGGGGGCCACTCATGCCCAGGTGGGTCTTTTCCATCAGACCCACGGCTCCAGCTCTCTCCTTCCCTTCCCCCATGCCTGCCTCCTGGAGTGAGCTCTCTGCCTTGACCCAGCACTGCCCAGGTGCCCCTTCCACCCCCTCATCCCACTCGAAGTGTCACAGAAGAGAAAGACAGATTTCAAGAATGTGCCATTTCCTAATGTGGCCGACCTTCCAGAAGAGGACTGAGGCTGGCTTCTATTCTTCTTGAACTCAGCTCCTTCCTCACTGCAGGGAGGCCTCTCCATACTCATTGACCTCCAGGCCTCCTGCTTGCTTTCCCGCCAGCAAAGGGCCCTCCCTCTTCCCTACCCGCCGCCTTGGCCCCTTCTAACCACCATCAGGCCTGAGTTACTCCCAACCTCACTGGGTCCCTGTGTTCCTTACCCTCCACACACTATCTCTGGGCTTTTGCGCTTAGTGTCCCCTCTGAGACCCCAGGGCCTTTCTGCCTCCTTCACGCAGTCTCTGCTCAAACAGCACCCTGACAGTAAACCTTCCCTGGCCACCTACCTCTGTCACCAGCACCTCCTTGGGCTGCCTTCTCTCTCTATTGCTCTAGCACCTCCTGACATATGTTTATGGAATGCAGCATATATGCAATGTAGATCAATGATGTTTTCATTTATTATTGTCTGTCTACCTGACTGAATGTATCCCCTTGAAGGCATGAGCATTCTGTGCCCTCAGCAGCCAGGGAAGATCTCTGTGCCAAGAGACCCTGTGGGGTAAATAAATGTGGGAGAGAATGGAAGTTATCTAGGGAAGTCAGCTGGGTGCTATTTAGGCTCTGTCAAGCCTAGAATTTGCTCCCTAAGCCAGACAGGCTCTTAGAGATCAAGGTCGTATAGTCCAGGTTAGCAATCTTCAACCTTTTTCATCTCATGGCACACGTAACCAAATTACTAAACTTCTGAAGCACAACAATCGAAAATCACTGGCCTAGATTTCAAACTGAACTCTGGAGTCAGACAGCCTGGTTCCAAGACCCCACTCGCCACTTCCTGGCTCTGTGACCACGGGCCAGCCATTGAACCTCTCTGGGCCTCAGTTTCCTCATCTGCACAGTGGAGTGAGAGTAGGATCTCCTAAGTTATGGTGAGAATCAAGTGAAGGAATATTTGCAAAGTGCTTGCAGCAGAGCCTGTGTGGTAAGGGCTCTAAGAGTGTCTAACACACACCAGATCTGTCTGGGCTCAGGGATAGTGACCAGCCCCAAGGCTGGTCACCACGTGGCTAAGTGCACAGCAGGCCTTACGCTCTGGGCCCTCTTCTCACAGAGCTCACTGCTGCCAGTGGTGGCCATGGCCAGTCAGAAGCTGGCCTTCCAGAATGAGGGGAAGAGTTTCTGCCTCAGCGGAATGGGTGGGCTTGAGATTCAGAGAGCAAAGCAGGGCTCCCTGGAACCGGGTCTAGAGAGAGAGGGAAGGGCACTGTTCTGAGAGAGACAGAGTAGGCAGGTCCCTGAGAGGGGCTGGCCCAGATAGGCTGAGGCTCACTTGGGCATTCCAAGAGCCCTTAACCACAGCACGACTGGCAGAGTGAGAGGGTGAGGGGAAATAGTTGGGGGGGGGGATGAAGGAGAGAGGGGGAAAAGATGCATCACCCTACAGGCCCAAGAAAACCAATAGAAGACACTAACCCCAAAGAACTGGGACTTAGAACTAGGGAGGCGGAGACTCTGGGGTGCCTGAGGGTAACTAGACTCTCCATGTAAGGTGTGGTGATGCTGGTGATGGTGGGGTGAGAATGTTGGTGCCCACCTGGGAAACCAGTGAAGGAAAAGGCAGCTGTGGGCTCCCCGTCCCCACCAGCCTCCCCCACCTCTAGGCCCTGTCCCCTCACCAATGATGCTTCAGAAATGCTCCTACCCCAGGGCCACAGCCCTTGCTTTAACCTTCTGCCCCACCCCTCCCGCTCCAAACTACCCTGCACTATGCTTAACTCTCCTCCATTCTGGCAAAGGAAACCATATGGGCCTGTCCGTGGCCCTAGGTCATGCATTTGCAATTTCAAACAACCCAAAGCAGTCCCCTGATGGTCTAAGGATGAGTGTGTTCTCTGGCCTGGCACAGAGGAGTGATCGAGGGTTAGCAGCCATCAGGCCCTGGTGGAGTTACAAGGGACACCAAACCAGCCAGAAAGGTCCTGTCTCCAGGCAAGAGAAGGTGGAGACAACTGGCAGAGCCAGCTCCTCGAGTCTTGGAGTCCGAGCTTTTCGGAGCAGAGAAAAGGGGTTATGAAGCTCAACATTCCTGAGAGACAGAACTCCAGGGGTGGGGGATGGGCAGATCCAGCGGTTGCAACATGGCCCAGCGGTGTCTGGAAGAGATAGCCCAGCTCTGGGAATGAGACGAACTGGCCTCTGAGACCTTGGACTGCCCAGGCAGGATCCATTTGTTGAAGCGATCGATATGGAATTCAAACCAGTGTCCCTCCTCCCAGTCTGCCTCTTGCTTCCCTTTGGAGAATTTGAATGAGGGGCGGTGGGGGTTGAAGGAGGAGGGGAAATCTTCAATGTGAATGAGAGGAAAGGTCAGAATGGTGCTGATGTTATCTGAAGATGCTTCCCCCACTCCTCCTGGGGAAGAAAGGCAATCGAGGAGGGTCTGAGAGCTGATCCAGGGAAGGGAGAGCTGGGCACAGTGAAGGGAGCACCACCCCTGGCCCTTGGCACCCTGTTTTAGATAGGTTAAAAGTCCATGGGTGTTTCCAGCATCAATTATTGATAGACAATTGATCAGTTTGAAGGGAATTGATCAGTTTTGATAAAGAAGTACACCTTGGCCCAGCTGGTATAGCTCAGTGGTTGAGTGTCAACCCAGGAGTCAAAAGGCCACAGTTCAATTCCCAGTCAGGGCACATGCCCAGGTTGCAGGCTTAATTCCCTGTGGGAGGAATGCAGGAGGGAGCCAATCCATGATCTCTCTCTCTCTCTCTCTCTCTCTCTCTCTGTCTCTCTCTCTCTCTCTCCCTTTCAATAATAATAATAATAATAATAATAATAATAAATCAATAAAAACATTTTTTTAAAAAAGAAGTAAAAAGAAGTACAGATGTAGGTGAAGACAAGCTGAAACCAGACTTGCCTGGGTTAGAGCAGAGGGAGGCAAGCTGGGACTGGTGGAACTTTCTGCCTCCCTGCACAGGCAGCAGGGGGCTTGTGAAAGTGGAGAGAGCCAGGGTGACTACAAGACTCTAGGAAGCACAGAGGTCCTCATAGTGGATCCTACTCTTCAACCAGTGGCTACAGGTACAAAGGGAAATCACACCTGGGTCCCTGACCTGGGAGCCTTTATGCTCATGGGGCAGACAGACCCCAGAATGGATCCCCTCCATCCAACTGATTGGGTGGATCCAGAGAGAAGAGCCAGGCATACACAACTGACCTGCAGGAACTGGGGGTTTCAAACAGAAGGTAACCACTGGCCTGGGTTTTCAAGAATGGATGGCTTATTTGGTAAGGGATCCCAATAAATATTGGCAGGGACTGGAGAAGTGAGACAAAAAGGGGAAAACAGTCAATGAAAAAAGGTGTGTTATCAACAACAGTAGGCAGCTGCAGCTCAGTTCTCCTGGGGACATGGGCCTCAGAATTGTCTTTCATGGGCAGAAACCAGGGCGCTCATTCACCAGCTCTCATCAGTCACCAGAGAGAGTGGTTTCTTCCCTGAAGGTGATGCAGGCGCCACAGCCAGTGAAGAGCCCGCAGACAGAGAGGTGCATGTGCATCAAGTGGCTTGGACTTGGGTGCACACATAGGGACAGTGGAGGGAGATGGGCACGCATAGCAGAGCAAGGAAGGTGGGTATTTAGGAAGAGGGTGGTCTGAGAGGAAGCACAGGCAGAAACCTAGGAAAGAGCCATCCTGGACAAGGACTCCGAGAAGATTTTGCGGACAAGGACTAAGTCAGAGGAATGATGGCAGAGAACCAGAATTCCAGGAAACCTGAGTCCAGCTTATCCCTAACCTGTTCAAGCCTAGATGCTACCATCAGGCTATGGATTTAAAACAGTAGACACTGTTGGGGCCCAAAGATCTTTGTTAAAGGCAGAGACTAAGACCCAGAGAAGGAAAGGCCTTTGCCCAAAGCCACACAGCTAGCTGGTGGGCAAGCAGTTAGAACCCAGGACTTGGACTCCTTAAGATACAAGAGGCTGGGCCTGCAACTATCCAGAGAAATCTGAACTGTGATTTGGCCTTCCTATAAAGGGTGTGGTCCCTGCAGGCGACCCTATTCACTCCAGCAATGAGGGTTGGCAATCTCAGGGTCTAACATCCTTCTGTGGCTGTGGAAAGAAAGAAACTTCATTTTGAAGAGTGACCTGAAGATCTTGACCAGGAGGAAAAGTAGGAGTTTTCTAAGTGGTCCTAGGGGGTCCCTACAGGAGTGGCATCATTCCATTAATAGGCCTCAGATACTTGTAACTGGTTTGGAGATACAGCAACTTTAGCTCCTATAATGGAAGCACAAAGTAGGACCAAATGAGATGAAACATCCAGAGATGCCTTTCAGCCCCCCAAGGCTTCCTGAGATGTTGGGGGATAGGTGCCAGGGTGCAGGAAGAGGAGCTGTGTCTGGTTGCAGGTACAATTGAGGCCACAGGCAGGTCACCCCCATACCATGCTGACGATCCTAGAGGGGACCCCTTCTGAGTGTTGGCTGGTGTTTGGAGGAGCCTACCAGGTGCAATTTTGACTTCCCAAGGTGAGCGAGAGAGTGTTCATTCATTCATTTGTTCACTCACCGAGCACCTTCTCTGTGCTAGACACAGACTTCAATCCGGGGGATACAGGGTGAAAAACTAACTCAAATCCTGTTCTGCAGGACTCTCAGTGAGATGAGGCGATATGCAATAAACAAGTAGTTAGAGCCCCTTGGTGCTGAGGTCGGTGTTGAGATACAAGACAGGCCAGGAGGAAGAAAGTATAGGCAGGGAAGATCTCTCTGATGAAGATGTTGTTTGACCAGAGACCTGAAGGCAGCGAGGGCTAGACACACGCCAAGAACTTCTGGGATAGGCCTTCACAGAGAGAGGGAAGAGCAGGGCAGAGGTAGCGGGAGTAGGTGAGTGGGGTGTATTAGAGGAACAGTGAGGAGGGGATATGGCATACGTGAGTGTGGCTGGAATGAGGGGACTGATTGGTCAGAGTGAAGTATCAGTTAGGGCAGGGTGGTGCCTCAGCATACACTGGTGGCAGTGAGGGGAAATTAGCATGTTGAGGAGTAAAACCCCTCCCGGGGCCCTCCTCACTGCCTCTGTGGCCTGCTGGGCTGTGGACCCTCTCTACTATACTGTAATTCTGAATGACTGCCAGCACAGGAGGTTTATTTACCCCAAATGCATGTCATGCATGGCGTTACGACATTACCAGGGCTACAACAACATTAGGTGATAGGAATTTTGAGCTTCGTTCTAACCTTATGGGGCCTCCATCTCACATGCGGTTCATCTTGGACCCAAACATCATTATGCAGCATATGACTGTACTTGAAGACCGACGGAGACAAATGTTTAGAGATGAAATTAGTTTTTCACAGCCCAGAATCCTCAAGTGCACAGGGGGACTAAAGAAAATGAAAATGGAATGCTGAAAACTTAAAGCGTGCAGACACTAAAGGAAAGGGGAAGATGGATGCAATCCTAACCACTTTGGTTTGTTTCCTTCCAGTCTTTTTTCTAGGCATAGTAAATCAATTTCAGAACAGATGGCACATTCAAACTCAGTAATTTGAGGAGTAAGCTGATAGCTAAAATATATTTTTTTTAATTCTCACCAGAAATTATGGTTCTTTATTGATTTTCTAGAAAGAGAGGGAGAGAGAGAGAAAAACATTGATGTGAGAAACATTGACTGGAGATTAAGCCTGCAACCTGGGTATGTGTCCTGACTGGGAATTGAATGCACAGCTTTTGGGTGTAGGGGATGACACTGCAACCAACTGAGCCACCCGACAAGGGAAGTTGAGAGCTTAAAAGGAGTGGACAAAAAAGAAACCAAGATGGCAGCATAGATGAACACCTAAACTGCTGCCTCCCACAATTTCAAAACTACAACTAAAAAGCAGAACAGACATCATCCAGAACCACAGGAAAACTGGCTGAGTGGAAATTCTACAACTAGAAGGAAAGAGAGGGGTTCATGGAGACTCAGAGGAACTGCAAAAAGCTGAGGTACAGAGACGTGCTCATGGGGAGGACGGGGAGGAGTGGCTGGCTGGCCTCCTCCAAGGGGAGGGAGAAGGAATTCCCGACTACACTGAACCTCAGTTCAAACTGCATTGAACCCCAGTTCCGGGTGAGACTCATACTAGGGAATCTGAATTGTTGTGAAAAGGGAGGGGTGCAGGGAAACTTAGGGGAGCCACGAAAGACAGAGGTCTGGACTGCTATTTGTGTGGATGGCTTTTTCTAGTGGGAGGAAGATCGAACCTCCCAACTGCACTGAAATCCAGGTCAGATTGCACTGAACCTCAGTTTTGGGTGAGAACCTGGGGACCTAGACTCTTATGGGTCCCTGGAGTGCACGGAAACTCAGGGAAGCTGGAAAGGCAGACATCTGGAGGCATGTGCTTGTGCACAGAGAAGACTACAGTGATTACCAAGCGACACTGA
Organism: Lasiurus borealis; assembly: GCA_004026805.1. NCBI lineage: Eukaryota > Metazoa > Chordata > Mammalia > Chiroptera > Vespertilionidae > Lasiurus > Lasiurus borealis. The sequence continues at coordinate 27,532 of PVJN01015281.1, read as the reverse complement.
GACCAGAGTTTGACCAGAAGCCAAGGCTGTCTACTCAGCCCTGAGATTCTGCCCCATCCAAGCCTAGCACAGAACCTCAGGTAACTGGGGAGGTGGAGCTATTGGGACACAAAACTACTCTACCAACTCAGGGAAGCAGTGAAAATATGAAGACAAAGGAACAGATCACAAAGAAAAGAAATGGAGGAAAACAAATGACTGGATATAGAGTTCGAAACCATGGTTATAAGGTTTTTCAACAATTTCCTACAAAAGATGGATAAATTTAGTGAGACCCAAGAGGAGATAAAAAAGGACCAACTAGAAATTAAACATACACTGACTGAAATAAAAAATAGTATACAGATACCTAACAACAGACTAGAGGAATGCAAGAATCAAGTCAAAGATTTGAAATACAAAGAAGCAGAAAACACTCCACTAGAAAAGAAAAAGAAAACGGAATCCAAATATTTGAAGATAGTGTAAGGAGCCTCTGGGACAACTTCAAGTGTATCAATATCAGAATTATGGAGGTGACAAAAAAAAGAGAGAGAGCAAGATACTGAAAATCTATTTAAAGAAATAATGACTGAAAACTTCCCCCCACCTGGTGAAAGAAATAGACTTACAAGTCCAGGAAGCACACAGACCCCAAACATAAGGAATCCAAAGAGGACCACACCAAGACACATCATAATTAAAATACCAAGAGCAAAAGACAAAGAGAAATATTAAAAGCAGCAAGAGAAAAACAGTTAATTACCTACAAGGGAGCACCCATACAATTGTCAGCTAATTTCTCAACAGAAACTATGAAGGCGAGACTGGAGTGGCAAGAAATATTCAAAGTGATGAATAGCAAGAACCGATAACCAAGATTACTCTACCCAGCAAAGCTATCATTCAGAATTGAAGGGCAGATAAAGAGCTTCACAGATAAGAAAAAACTCTAAAGGAGTCCATCAGCACCAAACTAGTATTGTATGAAATGCTGAAAGGTATTCTTTTAGAAGAGGAAGAAGAAAAAAGTAAAGATAAAAATTATGAACAACAAAATATATATCTATCAACAAGTGAATCTAAAAATCAAGTGGATTAAAAATCTGATGAACAGAATAAACTGGTGAATATAATAGAATCAGGGGCATAGAAAGGGAGTGGACTGACAATTCTCAGGGGAAAATAAGTGGGAGAGGTGCAGGGAGAGACTGGACAAAAATTATACACCTATGGATGAGGACAATATGGGGGGAGGTAAGGGTAGAGGGTGGGGTGGGAGCTGGGTAGAGGGGAGAAAAAAACAGAAACAATTGTAGTAATTTGAACAATAAAGACTTATTAAAAATAAAAATAATAAAAGGAGTGGACAAGGTAAAATTCAACACCTAGGCTGGCAATTGTAACAACCCAGACAGGTGGGTGGGGAGGAGAGCAGTTACCAAAGCCTGAAAGAAACCAGTCTGTATTTCTAAGAAGATTCTGTATTTCACTGTCCTGTGGCCTCTCAGCCATAGTTGGGAGTCCCCATCAGCTGGACCCTCCGGAGGCCAGGTGGAGCTGCCCAGACAGGGCAGCCTCCTCGGCAGAGAACAGGTGGAGAAGGGAGGAGTGTGGGTCCACACGCATATTCCAGGTCTTTTTTCAGTGGAGCGTTGCAAATGCTGTTTCATGGCCCGATTTCCTTCGTGAATAAAAAGCAGACAATGAAAGGGGAATTCCGAGCTCTAAGAAGGGCTGAGCCATTAGTCAGCTCGCCCTGTTGCACAGGATACTCTGTCAGGGGCGGCTGTGGCTCATGCACTAACAAGTTCCAGCCCTCTTATGCCTCCAGGTGCCCACACCTTCCCTCTGCCACCTGACTGAATAAGCAGGGTGGCCCTGCAGGTGGAAGCAGAGGTTGTCCTTGGCAGGAGCCCAGGGAACTCAGCCCAGGGCTGATCAGAGCCATGGTGCACAGACCCTGGACCCTGAAAACTGCAAAGCCTGGTTGGGTGGGTCTGGGAGGGGCCTGAGAATCCGAATCTCTAAGAAGCTTCTTGATGATGCTGATATAGTAGCCTCAGGCCACAGCCTGATTTCAAGGTTCTAGAGACCTACGTGCTCTGGCCCAGGAGAGGGCAAGTTGGGGGTCACTGCAGTCAACTGGGCCTTTAGAGTCACCTCTTACGCAGTATTTAAATTTAAGTTCTTACTTTGGCCCAGCTGGCGTGGCTCAGTGGTTGAGCATCATCCTATGAACCAGGTAATCATGGTACAATCCTCGTTCAGGGCACACGCCAGGCTTATAGGCTCCATCCCCAGTGGGAGGCGTGCAGGAGGCAGCTGGTCAATGACTCTCTCTCCTCGTTGATGTTTCTATCTCTCCTTTGCCTTTTCCCTCTCTGAAATCAATAAAAATATATTAATTTAAATAAATGTAAGTTCTTATTTTGAAAGGGCAAATCATACACAGTCCTCAATGCCTCGGCTCTGCTCTGTCTCCACAGCAGCAGGACACTGAAGAAAGGGCGAGGGCTGGTCTGTTCCGATGAGGTGTGGGGGCTGTGGTGGCGGAGACCTCCAGGCTGGGACACGCCATGGGCACACCAAGCTGAGTGTCCTGGTGACCAGGCCCAGAGCAGACATGCAGGGGTGCTGAGGGACTGAAGCTCAGCCCCACCCTACTCTTCACCACCCACCCCTACCTCAAATTCTTTTCCCTAGAGCCAGGCCCTCAGGCAAGCTCTGGAGGCCCTGCGCCCACAGGCCCCATCTCCCCAATACCAGAGGTCTTCCCTTTTGATAGCTCTGAGCCTAGATCACTTTCTTTCTCTAGAACTTGGCCTTTCCACCTTCAGAAATGGTTTCTTACTTTTGCCCCCCAGACGATGAGGGCCTGGAAGGCCAGTGCACAACTCTGTATGGGCCTCCCCGCGCCTGCAGCGCCTAGAATCTGGCCTCACACAAAGTAGGCCCCAGAAATGTCCGCTGAGTGAGCCGGCGCCCGCCTGCACGGTCCCTCTCCATCAGCGGGCCCTCTCCATCAGCGGGCCACTGGTCCTTGAAGGGAAAGCAAACATGACGAGTGATTGACTGAGCTGTCTGAATTCCCGGTCGAGAACTGGAAGGGAACTCCCATCTCTCAGTCCCAAACACTTCATCACGGGACTCAAACACCCCATTTTTAAGGATCAAGAAACTGAAGCTGGAGTGGAAAAGAGGTTTCCCCAAGACCTCAGCAGGGTGGGGACACAGAGACAGCCCAGGCCGCTGACTCCCAGCTCAGGCTCCGTCCACGTAACATTCACATGCCCATCCATCCTTGAGCAGACAGCTGGCTAATGAATAGCTGCTGCATTCCGACACGAAGGATCCAGAATTAACAGGAGAGCAGAGCCCTTGTTCTCAGGGAGCTTATATCCCAGGGTGGGAGACAGAAACCAGCAATAGGGGCTATGAGGGAAATAAACATGCAGATGAGACAGGGAGTGGGGCAGGGGTCGGGGAGCCAAAGGGAAGATGCTCTGGCTGAAGCTTTGAGCAGCTATGCCCAGGGGGACGACTCGATACCACCCATCCCTCCTGTCTGAGCCTTGGCTCCCACATTCTGTGTCTTCTCAGCACTCTCCAGTCCCTCCCTCATCCTGCTCTGAACTCGTCTGTCAGGCTGCTCCAGTCACCTGTGACCCCTCTCCAGCCACCAGCCTCACACCCCAGTCCAGGCCCAGGGTGACCCCAGCTCCTAGAGGGCCTCAGGAGGCTCAGGTCCTTCAATGCCAGGGGAAAGCTGTGATATTCTGCTTTAGGTCCAAGAGCAAATTCCTCATTTTGCAGGGGAGGAGCCTGAGGCCCAGAGAGGGCAAGTAAATTGCCCAAGGTCACACAGTAACTAACAGAAATTCCACCTTCTCATTCCCCCTTATTTTCCCCTTTACTACCTGCCAAGCCTCCGAGAGTCCCTAAGGGTCCAGAGAATGGTAAGCAAGCTCTTCTTCTTAGTCTCATTCCCCCACCCCCCAAGGAAGCCAGGGAAGAGAGCTGGGTGCAGTCCCTCTGCCATCTTGTGGCTGCTCCTAAAACTGTCACCTGCCCTGGATTTTTTTGTTTTGTTTTGTTTTGTTTTTTGTTTTTTGGGGTTTTTTGTTTGTGTTTTTTTTTTTTTACCCCTTCACCCATTTTGTGCATACTCTCCTCCTTTCCCACCCCCTCCCCATCACACCAATCTGTTCTCTATATCTTGAGGTCATTGGTGGTTCTTTTTGTTGTTGTTTGTGTTTTAGATTCCACATATTATTGAGATCAAATGGTTTTTGCCTTTCTCTATATAACTATTTTTTTTTTCAGAGAACAAGGAAGAGGGAGAGAGAGATAGAAACATCAATGATGAGAGAGAATCATTGATCAGCTGCCTCCTCACACTCCCTACTGGGGATTGAACCTGCAACCTGACCATGTGCCCTTGACTGGAATCAAACCCAGGACCCTTCAGTCTGCAGGCCGAAGCTCAATCTACTGAGCTAAACTCGCGAGGGCTGCTCTGCTGGTTTTGAAAAGCTGTCACAAGATTCTCACTCCAATCTCATCTCCCCACTTTGTACCCATAACTTCTGACATGAGCTTTACCTGCGTAAATACTCATTTCTAAGAAAAAATGTGGGACTCAGAGCCAGGCCCATCCCTCCGCGGCCCTGGGAGGACCATGGCCTGGTCACTTCTCCCTCCATTCTCAGCTTCCCCTGTGCAAAATGAGGGAATAATCCCCGCCTCCCCCATCACAGAGCAGTTGCAAATGGGAACAGATCACAGATGTGAAAGTGCCCTGAGCAGAGAAGGGTGCTGTGCAGGTGTTATCAACACCTGCCCCACGGCACCCCATCCCTTAGCAGAGACCCCGCTCACAGCCAGTCACCCAGAGTGAGTGGGGGTGAGCTGCGTCATCACCTACACAGAGGAATTTGCAGAACACAAGCCCTCTGCTTCTGGCAGTGGATTCATTCCTTCGAGGACTACCGCCTGGCTCTGCCAGGGTGTTTCCCTGTGGCACAGGAAAGGGATGTGCATTGGCAAGTCTTATAGTGCCCAGTGCCAGGTTCTATGGGGTAACACTCTATCTGCCTGCTAAGCCCCACTCACCCCCTAGGTGGTTGGTTTAACAACAGCCCCCTTATTCGCTGTGTTCCCTTACTGTCTGACCCTACACTCCCCTTGGGGTTCCTTCACTTCAAAATAAACCATCTGCATCTCAGAGTTGGCTTTTGAAGGGCCCAGCCAAGACCCCAGGTTCATTCCTAACACCAGGACCCCTCCGCTGGCCTGGCTCCCACTGCCGTGTTCTTGGCAGCTCCTCCTGATGCCACCTGAGGGACCAAGGACAGAGAACATTCTTCTGCCTACCTCTTTCCACCTCTGTCCTCTATACGTAAGCTGCCCCAGGCACATTTTTTACTCTAATGGATTATCACATTTTTATTGAGCATTTAGTGAGTTCCAACCCCTGTGCTAGAGGCTAAAAACACGCTGTCCTCCTGGGTTTGCAGCCGGGTGATAAAAGGCAGATACTAAATAAGTGTGCACACAAATGAAAGTTACCTTTCCAAGCTCTGGAGGGGCCACAAAACAAAGGGCAGGTTGCTGTGGGAGAGAAGTTGGGGGCAGGGGGAGCACATTTTAGGGGAAGAGAGGTCAGGGCAGGCTTCACCGAGGAAAAGCTATTGCCCAGGGAAGAGAAGCCAGCCAAGCAAACACTGGGTGGGAATCTTCCAGGCCCACAGAGGGCCTGTGGTGAGAAATGGTGTGGCATGTTTGAGGGACCAAAGAGCCAGGGTGCTGAACTGGATGAAGAAAGAAGAGAATCACTCGGGAAAGGATTGGCAGAGTAGGCAGAGGGGGCCTTTGGAGGGTGTTTGCTCTACACTGAAGAGCAGTGAGAAGGCCAGGGCAGTCATCCCACGGCGTTGAGAGTCTGCCTGGCCGCGGGGCGCCTGGGCTGCAGGGGAACCTGGCAGATGCAAGGAGACGTGCCCAGACACCAGAGGAGAAAAGATAATGCTTGAGATGAGGATGATGGAAAAGCCTACAGATGAAGACAAATTAAAAGGAGAGTTTCACCAATAAATCAATAAACCCATAACAACAGCAAAGTAAGTGGTCAGAGGTGGAAGGCAGAGTATTTTAGAAGTGAAACCTATGAGTGACCTGTTAAGTAGGGAGAGCAGTTAAAACAAAAATATAAATCTTCTTAGACACCAAGAAATACAAAGATATATTAAATCCTCACCCCCTGCAAAGGAGAGAGCAGCTAAAATAAGGACACACAAAGACATTCCCTCTCTCTCTTTCTCTACACACATGAACACACATGCACGCTCACGCATGCACACATGCATACATGTTCTCACACACGTGTGTGCATGCATACACGTTTCCACATGCATTTACATACATGTGTGCATGCACACATGGCACACACGCAGATATGTGTGCTCGTGCCCATGCATATGTGTGCATGCAAATATATGCACTCATGCACACATGCATCCGTACTCATACATACAGCCACACACCTGCGCATGTGTGTGCATGTCACATATGCACCTGCATGCATATACATGCATCCTCACACACTCATACTCATGCACACACATGCATACACACACAAACACCTATTTATGAAAAAGACAAAGGGCACAGGAACATGTTAAACTAGATCACACACAGATAATCGGTAAAATTCAGATTGTGTGAGGCTCTCCAGACAAATGACACAAGTTATTCTTTAAAGTTGGATGGAGATAAAAAGATAGAGGAGAATTCATACAATAAAAGCAATTTAAGAGACATGTCAGACAATCACAATATATGGATCTTATTTGAGTCTTGATTCAAACAAACCAATTATAAAATATACTTTTTCCAAGTCAATCATCTATACTAATAAAAGCATAATATGCTAATTAGACCTGGCAGCTGAATGATCTTCCAGATGTCATTCCAGATGTCCTTCTGGACTAAGCTGCATTGGAGGGGCTGAGGCAGAGGCAGGGGCAATCAGGCAGGCAGGGGAGCAGTTACAGGCATCAGGCAGGGAGAGGCAGTTAGGGGAGATCAGGCGGGCAAGCAGAGGTGGTTAGGGGTGAACAGGCAGTTAGGCATAAGCAATTAGGGACATCAGGCAAGCAGATAGAGGTGGTTGGGGGCATCAGACAGGCAGGCAGAGGCAGTTAGGGGCATTAGACAGGCAGGCAGAGGTGGTTAGGAGAGATTAGGTAGGCAGGCAGAGGCAGTTAGAGGCATCAGACAGTCAGGCAGAGGTGGTTAGGGGTGATCAGGCAGGCAGATGGGTGGTTAGGAGCCAGAGGTCCCAGATTGCAAGAGGGTGCAGGCTGGGCTGAGGGACTCCCCCAACCCCCATGTATAAATTTCATGCACCAGACCTCTAATGGAAATATAAACACTGACTGTATAGTTTATTTTTTTTCAGACATTATTAAATGAATAGGAATGATAATGATAAAATGGTAATTTTTAAATTCTTATAAAAAATGTAATGAAATATCTATAGGTAAAATTGTATGATGTCTGGGGTTTGTTTCAAAATAATCTGAAATGGGGAATGGGTAAAGTAATAGATGAAGTAAGACTCAGCAGGTGTTAATAAGCTGGTACATTGGTTTTTTTTTATATTTTTTCTCTACTCATACATGTTTGAGAAATTCATAATAAAAGTACTTAATGGAACCAAGGGAAGTGAGGAGATTTTTGGAGGTAGAATTGATCTAATATGATATTGGATGATGTGAGACCATCATGAGGAAATAGAAGTATCTAGAACAACACCCAGCTCTGTGGCTTATGCAACTCTTTAGACGGTCATTGTATCAGTCAGCTCTGGCCACCATAACAAAATACCATGCACTGGGTAGCTTAAACCAGCCATTGCCAATTGGTGGTGTGCAGACCACTGGTGATCCATGGGGTCTGAAAGGTTGGCGACCGCTGACTTAAACAACAGAGATGTATATACTTACAGTCTGGAGGCTTGGCAGACCTAGATCCGGGTCCAGCAGGATGGGTTTCTAGTGAGGGTTCTCTTCCTTGCTTGTAGACAACCACTTTCTCACTATGTCCTCATGTGGAGGAGAGAGAGCTCTAGTGTCTCTTCCTTTTCTTGTAAGGGCACTCATCCTATTAGATTAGGGCCCTACCCTCATTTTAATTATATTCTAAAAATGCTGTATAAAAATATAGTCACTTTGCAAGGGGTAGTAAGAGCTTCATCATATAAATTTGGAGGGGTCACAACTCACTCCGTAATACGAGTGCCATTTGCTGAGAAGAGAAAGAATTGGGAAGAACACTGTGGAGAGATTTGTCCTTGTCATAGGGTAAGAACATAAGGTTTTCAAATAACAAAAGTTGACCAAAGCTACAGGTGCTCAGTATCATAATGAAGGGTTAGAAATAAGAACAACAGCACTTTGATTTAATGCACACCTATCTTTACCAGGCACTGTGCTCAGTGCTTTTAAAGCATCATCTCATCTAATGTTACAATCCTCACTTTATAAACGCACATAGAACTTATCACTTTCCCAAGGTCACATGAATGGCAAATTGTAGAACTGGGACCTGTGGGTATAAAAACTGTGTTTGTTTTCCTTGTACTGCAGTGAAAAGCTCTGGCTCTGGTGCTGCATGGGAATCCTGGTTTTGCCAGGATGAGAAGACCTGGAAAAGTGAGAACTTCTCTGAACATCAGTATCTGCATCTGTGAAGTGGGAATTATCTTATCAACCTCATAAGGCTTTATTGAGATTCGTGTAAGAAAGTGTATGGGCAGCACCTGCCACAGGGTGAGCACTTAAAGAGGGCAGTTAATTTGCTGTTATCACCATCTTTGTTATAGACCACTATTCATCCTATACACATTTCTCAGGGAGTCCCCAGAACTGCTACTTCCCTGACATCACTGACACTCTTAACCTGTGCTTGTATCTATCGCCCCCATAGACCTCCAGTCCAGCGCGCCCCATGCGTAAGGAGGGGAACAGAGTAGGAAGGATAGGATATTGGTGACTCATTGCAGCCTTCCCTCATCCCTGAACACCTAGAGGGCCAACCAGGATGAGATACCAGGCGGCCACTTCTCAACCAGGCCTGGTTCCGAGTGTTAAATCTCATGTCCCACTGGAAGGCTTGTAAAATGCCCGGAGTTTTTATCAATAACCTGGAGCTACTCCTGCTTTTGCAGAGCAGCTGCCCTGCTCAGTCCTCGCCATCCTCACTGACCAGTGTTCTGGGAAAGACTGGGTGATACTCAGACACAAAGCAGAACAAAGGGCCCTGGGCAGTTAACTTGCCAGGTCCGCTTGAACCAGCTTCATGTTATGGAGCTGAACACGTCTCATCCCTAGGCCTTAGCCTCCTCGTGAGATGTTACATGGACAGAGCTTTCAGAGCCTGGGGTCTGAGCACTGAGTCTCAGCACCTGTTGGGGCCAAGCTAGGTAGGCTCCATGTTGAGTTTGGAATGAGATGAAGAGAACATGTGGCTCAATTGCACAGTGAAAGGTCAGATTCACCCACTCACCACAATCCTAAAAATGTGCCTGCTTCCTGTGAGACAGAAGAATAGTGGAGTGAAAAGAAAATTTATAATTCTCTTCCAGGGCTTTGCAGCATGGGTTTTCTATGCAATTATAGGAGATTAGAAATTCATAGAATATTCTGCGTGTCATGTCAAAGGCCTGACACATAAGCAATGGGGTTTAGAAGGCTGCATCCCCAGGAAAAGAGAATTTAGCACTCATTTGCCCAGGGTCTGTTAGGTGCCTAGCACTGGGCCCCAAATTGCCGAGAAGTAAGATTTTAAACATGCAAAATTGTCCATGCTTGTCTTAAGTCCATGTACCCTCTCACAATCTCGGACCCCTCGGGGGAAGTCAGACTGCAGGTTTTGGCCCTATCCCTGCAAGCCAGGCCAAGGGACCCCACCTATGCACGAATCCATGCACGGGGCCTTTAATATGAATATAAGATCTTGGGTTAATTTTTCCCCGCCCTCCCCCTGCCTCTCTTCCCTCTGAGATTCATCTTGTTGTTCTTTGTTTCCATGCCTATGCATTAAGCATCTGCCCCCTGGTGGTCAGTGTGCATCATAGCTACCAGTCCAACAATAGAATGGTGGAAGAGTTGCTTAGGCTTTCATATACTGTATACTGGTATAGATAAGGGCACTAATCCCATCATGGGACCCCACCCATGACTCATTGGTTTAGAGTCTAAATCAGTCATCTGCTAAAGGCCTCACTTTCAATTGCACTGGGAATTGGGCTTCAACATATGAATGTGGGTGGGAGACACAAACATTCAGTCCTTAGCAATGCCCTTAGGGCCAATATAACTTAACTCAAAAGACTAAAAGATAATATGGTTCCCAGACTCATGGTTTTTCAAGTATATAGTGGGTTATTCACTTACCACCAAAGGTCCCCATGGCTCTGGGGACACACACTGCAGGAAGGAAATGCTCTCCAGGGGAGGTAGTTGTCACCTCATGTTTGTAGGGTAGGTGAGGTGAAAGGGGTCAGTTAGGCAGGAATGGGATAGATCACGCAGTTAACTTGTCAGAGCAGGGCCCACAAAAGTCCCTTGCTTGGGGCTCAAGCAAGCCCTCCAGACCCAACAGCACCACCACTGGTGGGCTCTGTGATGGGGCTGGGAATTTGGACTTGAGAACCTCTTTCCTCAGATATAAAATGTCTGTGGGTTTTTGTCACAGTCACAACAATCCTGCCTTGTGAACTGCAAAGCACTGTATACATGAGTGACCCATATATTTAGAAAAGACAAACCAAATCCTCATGATCTATGTGCATTGATGTTTTAAATTATACATATCCACAGTAATTGCAGGATTAAGCCCATAGCATTCCAGAGCTAGGAGGGTTATCCCATTCAGGCGTCCTTACTTGGCCTGGCACTCCCGGGTCTCTGTTGGTGCCAAGTGGTATTAATTGCATTACAAATGATGATCACATTTAATTATAGGATTCTTCCAGAGCAGAGAGCCATTCAAGAAGGAAGCCTCCACCCAGGCCAGGGCTCAGAGGCTCAAGCTCCAGGCCTGTGGGCTCCCTGGTGGGAAGATTCAGTCTATCACGCTGACCCTCTTGGACAATCCACAGCTCTAGATCCCAGGGGAGACCAGAGCCACTGTAGCTAGAACTAAGCCCAGCTGACATCTCCTTATGTCCACCATGTCCACCAAGCTGATCCTATTCTTCATGGCTCCGAGAAGAAAAAAGGATGAGGAGAGAGACAGAGGACAGCCAACATTCTCCGTGGCCCCAGATAAATACTCTGTTCTAGTAGTTCCAACAAAGGATCTCAGGAAGTTCTAGAAAGCTCCAGTTTCTGTGTTATGAGCCCAGGCTGGTTATGAGAAGTCACTACTATTGCACTCAGCAGTTGGCACCTATTGTCATCTTGTCCCTTTTTATCACCCTTTACCTGACTCTACTGTTTCCCAGAACTAACTTGCATAAGAGTTCTGCAACTCCATCCATGGCCCCAAACCTCCCACAGCACCGGGCATTCTATAGGCTCATTTCTTTCAGGAATAAGATTTCTCTCCATGTTGAAATTAAATACCCACAGGAAGGTGACAGAGTAGGGCTCTGTTTTGGAAAGGCAGACTGCTGTCACCCCCTCAGACAAAGGAAGGCCTGGGCTGAGGTGCCCTGGGGCCAGCATGCAGGCCAGACCCTCTCTCCCATCTGCCCCTGACATCCAGCCCTCCACTGCAGGCCCCCTGACCCAGGATGACAGGTAATCCTGACCTGGTCTTTTGAGTTCACAGCACCAAGGCCCAATGCTAACATACCGGACACCATGATCAAGTGCTTTAAAGGAGTCTGGTGGAGTCGCCAGACTCCTTGCACCAAAAAGCAACTTTCCAAGGTCAGCTGAAGGTTAGAGCCAAGGCTGGGGTACTTACTAATGCCATTTTAAAGTGTTGATGATAAATGGGAAAATCTTTAGGTGACATTTGAGATTTGGGACAGGAGACTTAGGACAGTAATGGAAGCAATGGCACCAGATTAGGTGGGTTCTGTGCTAAGTGTGAAGTTCTATTTTTAAAGCAGCTCTAAATGGAGCTTAAAATGATGTTTTGAATTTGTGGGTGGTCTCCCTCTTCCTCCTAGCATACAATCTTATTCTTGGGGACTGCCCTTGATCTTATAGCAAAGCCAGAGGCAAAGAGTGAGTACCAAACAGTATGTAAAATAACACTGTAGTATCTCCAAAAAACTCAAATCACAATCCTCATTCTCACATAAGCACAAAATGTCCACCCCCCTCATTTACAGGAAAGGAAACTGAGGCCAGAAACTTATGAAGCTTTTCCAGACTTGCATGGGGCTTCTGGAGCAGAGCTATGACCAAAACTTCCTTCACGGAGATCAGTGCAGCTCCCACCCTCCCATCTTCTCTGTTTTAGCACAAAGGAGAAACTGGAAGTGAGGGCAAAACACACAAAGCCACAGAAGCAATGACCCAGTGCAGCGCATAAAACAAAGGAGCAGGCCGTGCACAAGCTTGCAAGACTGACAGGCCCTCAAGCATGGCCTGAAGAGCTTATCTCCAGAGCCTACGAGGCCTTCACCAGCTCTGATGTGGCCTGTGGGGAGCCAGCTGGAATCCTCTCTCCCTAGTGGAGAAGTAGGGAGTAGAAGGAAAGAAAAGTTCAGCCTCAAGCAGATAGGATCCTACTCAATAGCCAGGGCCACGTGCAGCCACCGCCTCAGGCTGACCCCCAGCCCACTACCCTCACCAGGGAGAGGAGGGGATTGCATCAGCCTCATATCTGGAAATCCAGGGAGATGTGGGCTACTTGTCAGGGATATAAAGCACCATGAACCTAGTCCTGTAGGAGAAGAAGACCCAATCCACCGTAAGGAGAACCAGGCAGAACAGTGACTTGTTTTAATAGCTTATGAGGCTGACTTGGCTGTGAGATGGGGGAGGTGAAGGCCAGTTCTCAATACCCACTGAAGACTAAAAAGGCAAGACTAGGCTCCAGTGGCTTCTGCCACTAGTTCTAGGGGTCCAGTCTCTTTGCCATTCATGTGATGCTGGTGACATGGGCATATGGGCAAAGTGGAGGCTATGCACTCTAAGGGGGACCAAGTCAATGTGCCAATTACCACGCAAGGTCTGAGGTTTCAGTGTTGATCACTGAAAGCGAAGTGGGGTCTCTCAAACCAGACAACACCCTTTAAATAAATGAAGACAGTACACAATGCTCAAATCACTTCTGTAGAGAATCAGGCCCTCTCTGGAGGATCTGAGATGCTGGCATGGCCCTAGGGACCAGTGGGAAGGAACCTGGGCAGCCAGGATACTCTGAGATTTTATTTTCCAAGGCATTGCAGTAACTTCCTTGTGAGGGTTTCTGTAGCTCGCACCAGCTGTCTGGACCCCATGACAAGGCTGAATTATTGGCATGGCCACACAGAGAGGAGGGACATGGAGGAAATGTGGGGTTCAACTCTCAGGGATGACAGATAAAATATAAGATGCCAAATTCAAAGTAAATAAAAAATAATGACATATAATGTACTTATCATAAAATATTTATTGTTATCACAAATTCAGATTAAACTGGGAAATATATATATATATTCTAAATTTGAGGTCTGAGCAGCCAATGTACCCTAAAGAACAGGGCAGCACTGAGACAAATGTCGCTGCTGTGGGCTGGCACCAGGGGCCCGGCCAAGATGGAGTCCCTGGCATGGCCATGTGATATGGGGACAGTGCCATGGCAACACAGGGACATTCCTCTACCACAGCCCTACCCTCATGTGGCACCTGGGGAAGTTTACACTGTCTAGTAGCTGAATTTACAAAAGGAAAAAGAACCAGGTGAAATTAATTTTGATGTATTTTATTTAAGCCCGATAAATCCAAACTATTGTCCTTTCAACATAGGAGGGTTACCGAGGTATTTTACGTTCTCTCTTTAGGACAAGGGCTTTGAAATCTGGTGGCAAATGGACAGCCCTTCTCAACTTGAACCAGTTGAGTGCTCAATGGCCATTTATGCTATAGAGAAGCTCCAAGGCTTGGAGGTAGGGAGCCGACAGCAGCAAGGGGCCCCTTTGCCAAGGTTAGGGAGGTGTGGTGAGTGTGGGGCCAGGCAGCCAGTTAACTCCAAGGACCCAGGCAATGTGGGGATCACTTTTGTACAACTGCTAGGACTTCACCAGAGGCCCAGCCCACTGCCTAGGGCCTGAAGCTTTGGGGTAACCCCAGAGATATGGGTAGATACGCTCTGAGAAGAGCCAAGGCAAACCTTTGCCCCTAATGGTTAAGGGGCTGGCACAACAGCACACGCCTGGGCCAAGGGTCTCATGCAGCAGAGTGGAAATGGGTAAATAATACTCGGTGAGAAGCACCAGTTAATGCAGTAATGATTCGCTAATGACTCCGAGGCTGGCCCGGGAAATGAGGCCTGGGCTGCAGAGCTGCTCTGGGGCAGAGGGCAGGGAAGATGGAGGGATTCCGGCCTTAATTAATGACAGATGATGCCCAGGTGGGACTGAAGGGCAAGGAATGGGTCCATAGGCCGACTTAGTGCTCACAAAGCCCACTGAAATGATGGGCTTTACAGCACAGGTTTATAAAGGTCAGGTGCCAGCATGAACATCAGGATCTCAGGCTAAAAGAAGGTGTCCTGAGAACGCTCAGAAAATGTTAGATATGGGGCCCCAGCTAGGGAGAGGTTCAGGTGTGGACAGTGCTCCTTGGCCGGAGGTCAGGTTTGCAAATCAAGGCCAAACCCTACAAGGGTGAGAGGATTGCTACGCTGGCAACAGTGAAATGGCCCATGGGGTTGGGGGTCAGACAAGAGGAGTGAGGACTCCCTGTAGCTGGGAGGGGCGGGGCTACATGGGGTGAGACCAGACTGTGATCAAGAGGAAGGAGCAGGAATTCAACTCAGAAAGGAGCCTGGAGTCAGATCTCTGAGGTGTGCAAGCACCTGTGAGCGTCTGAAGCAGGGCCTGGCCTGTGGCAGCAAGAGGGCACAAGAAGCCAGGTACTGTGAAGGTCTCTGGCAAGGATTTCCCATGACCGTGGATGTCCCTTGGCAGGATGGGAAGATGCCCCGCTGGGCAGGTTCTAAACTTTTTTGCAAGCTGAAAGCATCTTTCAAGGCACTCAGGGGGCAGGCTTGGCAACAAGGGCTGGGAAGTACGATTGGAAACATGGAATTCGGTGGAGCAGTTTTCTTGCTGAGATGGAGGCAGAAGAGGGAATGGGAAGACCTGGGAGATTTGGGTGGTATAAGCTGCTGAATGGTGTGATCCAGAAAGGCCTTGCTGAGCAGAGAGTTCATTTAGAGAGTTTATGGGCATGCAGGAGCCCCGCTGTTTCGTGATTGCTATTCAGATCCACTCTCTGACCCTTGACCTTGGAAGGACTGATCAGAAAGATGCTCTTGTCCTCCTGGTGGAAAAGCAAAATGATCATAGTTGCATCTATTGTTACTGAGTAGAGATGATTGAGCTGGAAGTCAAGGAGGAGGCAATGTGGATAGTTATACTGAGCAGTTATACTTCTTAATTACTGCAAGAGCTGGGGCGTCTGCATGCAGCCTGCATGGGTGTGAAGCTCCCTGGGTCTCAGGTGCTAAAGTTAAATCTCTGTGTGCACTTGAGCTTTTGGAAATCCAGAGGCCCCAAACTCCATGCTTCGAATCACTATGACATTCTCATGACTAATGACTACATTTACTCTTCCTTTTAAAAAAGAAATTTTGCAAGTACAGCATCTGCTTTCTGCATAAAAGTTACTCAACATCTGGATTCCCACTGCTTTTTCCTGGATTGTTCACACTTCAGTTTAGATGTGTTGTTCTCTCTAAAACTCTGTTCATGGTTCTCATATTTGCTTGATCAAAGTTTATTTGTGATTTATTGTCCAAGTTTATTGTTTTTGTTAAAGTTCTCAGGGATGGCATGAGTTCTTTTTGTGAGTCAAAACTTCTATTCAAATGGGCCACTGCCATTCCACATACTTTCTGGGTTAAACCACAGGGTGGCCTGGCTGGAGCAAAATGAAGAACATGAGTCCTGCCACACCATGCTCACCTGAGGAGTGAGCTACTGGGTATGGGTTAACAGAGGGCCTTTTCTTTTATCACAGCAGCTTTTCTCTGGGACAGATTACTACATCTATTTCCTTCGTGTCTCAAATATTTAACTTCAGCAGTTCCAAGATAATAACTCATTGAGTTTAGAGTGGATGCCCAAGTAATTGCAGATCGTCTGAGCATTCTTCAGAGCTGTGATCTGCTGTGCCACATGCCAGAAATGTACTCAGGCCATGACTTGGGCCATGATTCTCTGATGACCAAGAGCTGCTGGAAAGAGCTTGCAGGTCAGGCAGTATTGAACACTCTAGCTGTACATGGCAGCAATGATCTAAGACATATCAAACCCACTGATCAAGCAAGCAGCATATAGAGGAATTATAGTTAAAAATGGAGGCCTTTCAGTTAAAGTCTAGTCAGGAGAAGAGACTCAGCACCATGGGTGAACAGAAGGAATTTAACAGAAGGAATTGGTTACACTCATCTTGGAGAACTGAGAGGAGAAAGGAGAACACTGCAGCTACACTGGGAATGAAGGGATGACATGGGGCTACGGAAGGTGCTGCTCTCTTTGCAACTGAGGAGGGACTGCTGCCCGGCTGCTGCTGCTGCTGCTGCTGCTGCTTGGATCTCTTGAATGAGGGTCCTTGCATGTAAGACTCAGACACCTGAGCAAAGGGCACAAGCTGGGCTGGGCTTGTGGCTCCAAGAGAGTATGAAAAGGCTGGGCCTAAGAGCATGGGACAAACTGGAGCCAACTGCTGCCAGCTGGGGTGAGCAACAGTCTGGGGTGACAATCAGAGGAGCCAGATTCAAAACTTGAACAAGGCCCTGGTCACAGAGGCAGCCTTCCAGTCTCCCTCTGGTGCCCCCTAGTGACCGAGCCTGAGAGGGAGCCTGATGGCAAAGGAGATGTGAGGTTTTCAGGGTCCTGCCCAGCATCACGCTGAGGGTATATAGGGAGGTTGGACAGAAGGTTAGAGACAATAATAACCCAAACAGGATATGCACGCATCATGGCACCATCCACACGCAGAGGATGGAGGGAAGTCATAAGTCAGGGCACTGCGTTTGTTCTGAGTATCACCATTACTGAAATTTTGAATAAGCCTAAGAGCTTTCTGGAATCACAGTATAAAATTTGTCTCCCCAGCTCCCACCCGGTGTTCCAAAGTCAGCTTTTTTTCTTATTGATCTTCAGTCAGATACCAAAAGTCCTCCTAGAATGGATGCTGGAAACTTCCTGAGCTCTAAGTCAGTACACTGAAATGATCGTTCTGGGTGTTGGGAGGGATGATCAGACAGCCTGTTGGAGCATTCTGCATAAAGCCTGCGCCCGCTTTCCTGGATGGGTAGTTATACATTCAGGAATGACAACTCGCAAGACCCCAGTGCTGACAGGAGGCTAAATTGCCCTTTAGAATTATATTGTCTGCCGCCTCCTAGTACTTTACCACTTAACTAAAAGGAGACAAAATAATAGGTTCCTTTGTTTCCAAGTACCTATAATGTGCATTTCCAGGTTTGTTTGGGAGTACAGCTGGGAAATCTTTCAGCAACGACATACTTCTCTTCCCAGCCAATTGAGAAGCGTTCTCTGAGCAATGTAATTGTTCCCACTGCAATTTCTTCAGCAGCGTGTCAGCGTGTCAATCATGTCTTCTTCTCCTGTTCTGATTGTTCCCTGCTGTGTTAACACCCAGCATGAGTCCTGCCAGCTGTTGAGAGATGTCAGCATATTTATATGAACCACTTCATGTTTCTTGGGGAAATTTTCCAGATCTAAGGCCAGTCTGTTCCTGATTCTATGCCCATATGACTGGACTTGCATTTTGATTTTCTTTAAGTAATAGTATTAGGTATTTAAAATGGCATATTGTGAGTACACAATGTTGTTTATTCCTAACTAGGATTTGGCTGTACTCATTCCATACAGTGGTGTGCACGTATCATTCAAAGTCTCTTTTGGAAATAAACGGTGTCTTCTGGGAAGTTCCTGAGAGATCTGAGAGCATTCGTTAGTGCTATGTTTCTGGCTAGCACAAATTCACCAAGCTTATGCTGATATTTCAAATCAATCCTTGTCTGGGTTTATATGCATGAGTCTCTCAGATTCCTGAAGATACTCCTAACCTAAGCATAACACATTTTTCCTTCACTGAGAAGGGGTTTCCTCAAGAATCTTGACTGAATTGTTAAACCTCCTATTGTGGGTTGAAATGTGTCCCCCAGAGAGATATGTTGAAGTTCTAACCCTGGCACCTGTGAATGGATGTGACTAAGGGGTCTCTGAAGCTATAATTAAGGTGTATGTTCAGGTGAGATCATACTGAGGTAGAGTGAGCCCTTGATCCAAGAAGTCTGGTATCTTCATGAGAAGAGAAGAGAAAACAGGGAGGGGGCTATATGAGGTCAGAGGCAAAGACTGGCCACAAGGTGAGGGAGGATAGGGGCTCCCAGAAGCTAGAATAGGCAGGATGAACCCTTCCCCAGAGAGGCTTTGGCGAGAGCACCTTCTCTCAACACCTTGGCTTTGGACTTGCGGCCTCCAGAATTGTGAGATAACACACGTCTGTTGCTTTAAGCCACCCCATGTGGTCTTTTGCCACCACAGCCCTAGGAGAGGAATATGCCTCCCCAACCTACCAACTAGAACTCTAATATGACAAGTTTATTGTGTTAGTTCTTTGTTTTCAACATCCCCATCTCTGTTTTCTTCTAAGTCAGTGCTTCCTTCCGAGTGGGATCTTCCCTCTCTCTGATTTGGTGGGACATGGACACAGGGTTCTTAGGTAATTCCTGCGAGAGCCCTCTGGGCCGATGCTGCGGTCCACGCCTTTGCATCACTGGTGATAACCATGGGGCATCCCGGGCACTGACAAAGCATCAGATTCCCTCACTGGGGTTGCAGGGAGGACAATGCACATACCCACCTAGTTGCTCATTGTTATTGCTAGAGTGAAAAGCCCAGAAGCAAATTATGATACTCCCAGCATCTTCCCCAAACCAATAAACTACTTAGTCTCCTTGGATTTGTAATCTTGTATTTCAACTCCCAAGCACAAGCCGCCACAGTGCTGTTGTAGCACCCCATTTTCAGATCAGACTCAGAGGCTTTTTAGCATCAAAGAGCCCAGCCCCAGGCCCCCTACCTATTAGGGACATGTCCCTATCTTCTCCTACTCATGTTTACTGCATAACCTTATAACTTTTAGTGTTCTAGAAGCCTATCAGCCAGTACTTCTTATCCTCTATATAGCCAGTGATTCTGTCTTAGAATGTTATAAAGCTCATGTGTCTGTGATTTCAAAGTTAAGTTATACTGAAGGTAACCATTATAATTTTATGTCCAAACCAGGACATTTTTTTTAAAGTAAAAGGAGCTGTTAAAAATAGTTTAAACTCTATCATTTTGAAACATATATCTAAATTTTTAGGGTGTTTTATCACTTTTGTTTTTTGTTTTTGCATTATCTAATTTATTTTTTATTTTTTAATAAATCTTTATTTTTCAAATTATTGCAGTTGTTCCTCCTTTTTCCCCCCATAGCTCCCTTCCACCCTGTTCCCACCCCACTCCATGCCCTTAACCCCACATCCACTGTCCTTGCATCCAGGTAGAAGATTTTTGTTCAGTCTCTTCCCAAATCCTCCACACCCCCTTTTATCCTCCTGCCAGAATTGTCAGTCCACTCTCTTTCTATGCCCCTGATTCTATTATATTCACCGTTTTATTCTGCTCAAATTTTTTATTCATTTGATTTTTAGATTCACTTGTTGATAGATATGTATTTGTTGTCACTTTGTTGTTTATAATTTTTATCTTTACCTTTTTCTTCTTCTTCCTCTTCTTAAAGAATACCCTGTAGCATTTCATATAATACTGGTTTGGCAGTGATGAACTTCTTTAGCTTTTTCTTATCTGTGAAGCTCTTTATCTGCCCTTCAATTCTAAATGATAGCTTTGCTAGGTAGAGTAATCTTGGTTGTAGGTTCTTACTATTTATCACTTTGAATATTTCTTGCCATTTCCTTCTGGCCTGCATAGTTTCTGTTGAGAAATCAGTTGACAGTTGTATGGGTACTCCCTTGTAGATAACTGTTTTTCTCTTGCTGCTTTTAATATTCTCTCTTTGTCTTTTGCCCTTGGCATTTTAATAATGATGTGTCTTGGTGTGGTCCTCTTTGGATTCCTTTTGTTTGGGTTTCTGTGCACTTCCTGGACTTGTAAGTCTATTTCTTTCACCAGGTAGGGGGAATTTTCTGTTATTATTTCTTCAAATAGGTCTTCGATATCTTGCTCTTTCTCTTCTTATGGAACCCCCATAATTCAGATATTGGTATGCTTCAAGTTGTCCCAGAGGATCCTTACACTATCTTCATATTTTTGGATTTTTTTTTGCTTTTTGCTTTTCTGGTTGGTTGTTTTTTGCTTCTTTGTATTTTAAATATTTGACTTGATTTATGGGATCCTCTAGTCTGCTGTTGGATCTCTGTATAGGTTTCTTTATTTCAGTCAATGTATGCTTAATTTCTAATTGGTCTTTTTTCATATCTTTGAGGGTCTCAGTACATTTCTTGGGGTATTCTAGAAGATTCTTGAGTAACCTTATAACTGTGATTTTGAACTCTATATCCAGTACTTTGCTTTTCTCCATTTCTTTCATTTGTCTCCATATTTTGGCTGCTTCCCTGTGTTGATAGAGTGGCCTTGTGTGCTAGGTGTCCTATAGGGCCCTGTGGCTCAGCCTCCCTAATTACCTGAGGTGGACATTGTTGGTGCACCCCTTTGTGGGCTGTGTGTATAGTCTTGTTGTAGTTAAGCTTTGATTGCTGTTGGTATCACTGGGAGGAATTGACCTCCTGGATAACTGGCTGTGAGGACCAATTGTGTCTACATTGAGAGAACTTCTGTCCTGGAGACACCCTAATGGGCAGGAGTTGCTTCAGTGGGGCTTTGGTGCTCACTGAGTCTACTCCCTGGGTATGTCTCTTATGAATGTGAAGAGTTATAATCTGGATGGTCTCACTCTGATCATTGGATACGCAGGCTCTTGGATTTCCCAGGAGGTACAAAGTCAGCCACTGCCTGGGGCCACCCAGTAGGAGCTACAGAAAGATCTGCAGACTCCTCCTCTTTCTTTGGGGTTTGGAGGTGCCCAGTTGAGACTTAGCTGTGAAGCAATGCAGGCTGCTGTTGAGCCTTGGGCCTTCCTTTGGAAGCTCTGGGGCTCTCTGGCCCAGCTGCAGTTTGTTAGGTTTTAGATTTCAAAAGGCCAGGCCATTTATATGCAAAAACCTCTGTGCATAACTTGGGTGAGGGGTTGTAAATTGAGTGGGGTGGGGTCTCAGGGAATCACCACAGCAGAGCAAACAGCAATGCCTGCCCTTCAGCCCTGCCTCTTATCCCCAGGTCTCTGTGTCTCACAACATCATACAGGAACAATGATTGCTGCAAACACCTCTGAGAGAAGCCACTCTTGAGTTCTGGCCCAATGCCAGAAAGTCCATTTTCTCCCAGTATGAGTCTGGGTCCCCAGAGTCTCTCCTGGCACTGGAGTTCAGAGCAGTCCAGGGCTTGTATTTCCCTCCAGATTGAAAGAGACAACAGCATACCCAGTTGCTAGCCTGTTTCCATGTGTGTCTCTGTACTTCCACACTTCCATACCTCCACACCTCCTCCCAGTCTTAGTGCACTTTTCTCTTTCCTTCTAGTTGTATAACTTCCACTCAGCATTTAATAGACGGTCAAAATATCTCAGCTTTTAGAAAAGAAAAAAGGCAATATAAACAGGAAGACTGAAATTTATCCATACAAAAGCAGGGGGAAAACTAAACCCACTAGAAGGGCCATAGTAAAAACTAGTGCAACATCAAATGCTGGGGAGCATTGGAGAAACTGCATTTCTCCTAGATGCTAGTGGGAATAGGAACAACTCAGTGCACAAGACTGAATTTCTTTAACCTCTTTATTTGGAAATAATTAACTAGTATAGGTTGAATGCAATTCCTATCAAACTCCAAGCCTTCCCATGGTTCTGGATAATATCCATTTTGTCTTTTAGTTGTAGTTTTGATGTGGTTGTGTGAGGCAACAATTTCAGGTGCTTACCTATGCCGCCATCTTGGTTCCTCCTCTCCATATATCTAAATTGATAGCCCTAAAATGATTTGATTTAAACACTTTTAAATGATATCTGTCCAAAAAAATAAAATCCATTGACCTGAGAGAAGATTAAAAGTTTTATATGGACAGGTAAACATTTAAAAATAACCAGGAGAACAATTATCTTTGGTATATATTCACAGCTATTAAACAATTTCTTAATTATTACCTGTCACTGTATTTTTCAACATGATATCATTTCCAATGTTTAGCCTGCAATTTAAAGTTGTATATTATGCTAATAAACTTGGAATGGATAGATCAGTTGACTCCTTTGTTGCTTATAACATTTTAATTGTAAAAATCAACTCTCTGTAGGTGCTGAAGGACTGGGTGAGGTCAGAGCACATCTAATAACAATGGAATATTTAACTTTTTGGGGAATTAAAATGCATATAAATATCCCAAATATTTTCAAACATACTTTACTTTTATCACTACTGAGTACCTTTTTAAAACAACAAAATTTTAAGACAAAGTTGGTTAAATAAGTTATTTCTGATGCTTTTTAATATTTCACTAAATTTAAATGCTTTAAAACTATAGGCTTTCTTGGTAGAGAGGGTCAATGGGGAAAAATCACAAAGGGGATGTCTATAATTTTTTGTACAATAAAGATAAAAAATTTTAAAAACTGCAAGCTTTCTTAATTTCAGTACTTTCTGATACAGCATATAAACATGTCCATTTAAAAACAAGAGTTTAACCCAGTGATTCCTCAAACAAGTCAGCATATTTTGAAAGATAATTATAGAACTTAAAAATTAAATCTCGACAAGGAAATAAAAGGCATATACACTGCATGGAAAAAATAAAACCATCCCTTTTTTCAAGTGACACGGTTATCTATATAGACAAGCTAAAGGAATTTTTTTAATTCCTGGAATAAGTGAGTTTGACAAGGTTGTAGTTTACAAGGAGAACTCAAAAAATTCACTAGCATTTTTACTTACAAATAAACCTATGAAAATCAAAATTTTAAAAACCCCATTTATTAGCATTCCAAAAAAATATCAAATACTTAGGTATAAATCCAACAAAATAGGTACAAGATCTGTATGCTGAAAAATTACAAAATATTGATGACAGAAATCAAAGAAGACTTAAGAAAATGGAAAGAGGTACCATATTTGTGGATTGTAATATTCAACATAGTAAAGATGTAAATTCTCTCCAAATTGACTTACTAGTATAGGTTGAATGCAATTCCTATCAAACTCCTAGCAAGGTGTTTTGTAGTCACACAAGCTTATTCAAAAATGCATTTGTAAAGGAAAAGACCTAGAATAGCTAAAAAAAAAATTGAAAAAGCAAAATAAAGCAGGAAGAATCACTCTGTGTGATACTGACGCTTACTGTACAGCTACCGTAAGCAAGAGAGTGTGGTATTAGTAGAGAGCCAGGTGCATAGACCAATGAAACAGAATAGAGAACTCAGAAAATTATCCACACAAAAATGGCCAATTGATTTCTGACAAAGGTCCAAAAACAATTCAATTGAGATAGGAGAGCCTTTTCAACAAATGGGGACTAGAGAAATTGACATCCATAGGCAAAAATAAAATGAACTTCACACCTTATACAAAAGTTACTCAAAATGCATCATGACTTTAAATGAAAAGCAACCATAAAATCTTTATGGAAAAAATATTTTAAAATTTTGGGACCTAGAAGTAGACAAGAGTTCTCAGACTTGATACCAAAAGCATGATCCATAAAAGGAAAAACTGATTAATCAGATCTACACAAAGAAATAGAAAACTTTTGCTCTGCCAAAGACCTTCTTTAGAGAATGAAAATGTCAGCTACAGACGGGGAGGAAATATTTGCAAACCATGTATTCAACAAAGTTTTTGTATATAGAATATAAATAACTCTCAATACTCAACAGTAGGAGGAAAACATCAGTCTAATCAGAAAGTGTACAAAATACATGAACAGATATTTCACTGAGGAGGATATACAGATGGCAAATAAGCTCATGAAAAGACACCCAACATCATTAGCCAATAGACACATACAAATTAAGATCACACTGCACGCCTATCAGAATGATGAACATTAAGAATAGAAACAACATCAAAAGTGAAGAGAAACTAGATGTTCATACACTGCTGACAAGAATGTAAAATGGGATAGCCTCTCTGGAAGTTAGTTTGACAATGTTTTTTAAAACTAAACATGTAGTTACCATATGACCCAGATGTACTCCTGGGAAAGCAACTCAAAGAAATGAAAATCATATTCACACAAAAGCTGTCCACAAATGTTCATAGCAGTTTTATTCAAGTTTGCCAAATGCTGAAAACAATCTAGATGTCCTTTGATGGGTAACAGTCTAAACAAACCAGTGCATTCAGTACTACTGCTTAGGAGTAAAAGAGAGAACTATTGATACACTTGAGAACTTGAATACAACTCAGGGGTATTATATTGAACTAGAGGCCAGGTGCACAAAATTTGTGTATGGAGGGGGGTATCCCTCAGCCCTGCCTACACCCTCTCGAATCTAGGACCTCTTAGGGAATATCCAACTGCAGGGATCAGGCCTAAACCAGCAGTCAGACATCCCTTTTACAATCCAGTACTGCTGGCTCCTAACCACTCACCTGCCTGCCTAATTGTCCCTAACTGCTCCCCTGCCAGCCTGGTTGCCCCCAACTGCCCTTCCCTAAAGGCCTGGTCCCCCCCAAATGCCCTCCCCCGCTGACTGATCACCACAACTGCCCTTCCCTACTGGTCATTTTGTGGCAGCCATCTTGTGATGATGTGAGGGTGGCCATCTTGTGATGATATCATGCATGAGGACCACCTAAGCTTTTATTATATAGGATGGGGAACAAAGCCCATTTCAGAAGATTACACTCTATAAAATGCTTGCACAATATTTGAGAATATTCTTGAAATAACAAAGTTGTAATGCTTGTTTGGGAATAAGAAACTGGGGTAAAAGAGCAGATGTGGCCATAAAGAAGTGGCACAAAGAGACTTGTGATGGACTAGTTTTTATGTTGATTATGGTGATGGTTCCACGAAGATACATATGTAAAAAGTTGCATGAAAGTATATTTGCACACACACAAGCACATGCAAAACAGTAGAGATCTGAATAAGCTCTATGGATTGCACCAATGTAACGTTCTTTGAGATGGTGCTAAGGTTTGTAAGATGTTAGCATTGAGAGAAAATGAGTGAAAGCTGCATGGAACATCTCTGCACATGTTTGCTGCAACTTCCTATGGATCTATAATTATTTCCAATAAAGAGGTTAAAGAAATTCAATCTTGTGCACTGAGTTGTTCCTATTCCCACTGGCATGTAGGAGAGATACAGTTTCTCCAATGCTCCCCAGCATTTGATGTTGCACTAGTTTTTACTGTGGCCCTTCTAGTGGGTTTAGTTTTTTCCCCTGCTTTTGTATGGATAAATTTCAGTCTTCCTGTTTATATTGCCTTTTTTCTTTTCTAAAAGCTGAAATATTTTGGCCCTCTATTAAATGCTTTGATTAAATTTTTCCATCTGATTTTTAAAATAACCAAGATTCAGAAAGCCTGATTACAAAAATGCAATCAACCACCGCAGGACACTTACTAGTAATTGTTCTACAGAATATTTGTCCAAGGTGCAAACATTGGAAAAGACAATTAACAGGGCAGTGAAGAGAACAGTATGCTGCCATGCCATGCTGAAATATTTTATTGTATGTAACAAAAGCTGCATAACAGATTTTAATTCAGTTAATTTTGGCTGAGTGACTATGAACTAAAAATTCTGAGAATCATGTCTGGGTCAATTGGTAATATGTCACATCTTGTCTGGACCCCCATGTACCCAATTGAGGCCTCGTGCAGGAAGATCAAGGTTTACTTCTGGGTTTCCCAAATCAGAGGTTCTTTGTGTGTTTTTTTTTAAGATTTTAAGATTTTTTTATTGATTGATTGAGAGAGGGGGGGTAGGGAGAGAAATGGGAGAGTGAAACGTTGATTAGCTGGGATGTGCTCTGACTGAGAATCAACTAGCAACCTTTTGGTGCATGGATAACACTCAACCCACTGAACCACACAGGCCAGGGCCAGTGGTTACTTCTGAATTCACATCAGATACTGGGATGACCAAAGGTCACTTGGATGACCTCAGAACTGGTCATTGAATAGACATATTAGCATGATCAGACATGACTTTCCCAGGAGGCTAGCCTCCAGTGAATGTCAGTGCGCTCAGCTGAAGGGCCAGGCTGAGTTTGGGAAAGAGCTGGCTTTCGTGTGTATTTATGATGTAAATGGGTTCTGCCCACAGTGGTTAAAGAGAAGGTAAATGACCAATGACTGCCATCCCCTCTGTATTGTTGATAAAATTGCAACATTTGAAAATGTGGAACACTGGCTGCCTGACTAACGGAATACGGCAGCTGTGGCCACTTCCCCCCAATCTCATTAGTGAGGTTGATGAGGGAACATGAGGATCTCAGGAGGCTGACATCGAGTCCATCTTTTCAGCTGAGAAGGTTAAATTTGTCACAGAAACTGCACCGGCTCAGGGAGCAAAACGAATGTAAACATTCTTATCTCCTCCCAGTGACTGGGCAGGTCCAGTGTTCAGCACTTTAAATGCTGTACTGGTCAGCAGCCTCCACAGAGAGGACTGGGAAGCAGTTAGGATGTTCTAGGGAAATAATGAGAGGGAGTGTAAGGTATCTATCAACAGAGAAACAGTTTGATGTAAAGTTGGCCTCTTGTAGCTGGAGATGTCATAAACCTTGACACTGGGAGGACAGAGGTGGAAGAACTATGCCCATGTCTGTGAACAGGATTGGCATCCTGGAACCTCACATGCAACAGTTCTCTCCAAACATCACACCACCTGCGATGGAACAGTATGTGAGATTGGAAGATGCTGTCCTTACAGAAAAGGGCAGGTAAAATCTCCAAGTTGACTCAGCTGTGATGCTGGGGAAGTCCCTCTGTCAAAGTTCAAAACTGAAAACAGCAAGGCATGTAAGGGAATGCGATGAAGAATGGGTAATTTACACAAAAAGCAAACTCTTCAAGGATGAAGCTCTTGGAATACTGTGGCCAAGGTCATAGACTACCTTTGGCCAGAATAGTTTGTGCTGTGCAAACAAGATCATAATCCTGTTTTATAATTAGCATCTCTCCCCTGAATAAATATGTGTCTGGTCTTCTCACTTTACTTAGTCCAGAGTGAGGCAGTGCTTGGCACCACCAATAAATAGTCCTGGTGGAGACA